>OZ057407.1:10060339-10147221 GCA_964056735.1 Allodiplogaster pararmata
TTTTCAACTGCTCAACATCCTGATAACAACACTACTTGAATCAAATATTAACGCATCGCAGTAATCAAATCGCCACAACCGCAGGATAAGGAGTGGGAGGCTGGATGGATAAGAACTAATATCATAGATGATGAAACTGGAGGGACATAATAGGGAGGTTAACATAAAGACCAAGTATCGTGAGAGCGACGAAAGTCATTACCAAAGCCTCCTCAGACACTTTCAGTAATGGGTTTGTTGTGGAAGATGGTCATGGACTCCTTCTTGATGTTCGCCAGGTTCTGTGAGGTGATCGGGTCCGCGTACACCACCGTGTTCTGCCTCTCCTGAAGGAATCTGGGATCAGAAAAATGAATTTACTATTCCCGCTTTCCTATCTGGCTCCTACCTGTATCTTCTCTCTTTTTTCTCCTTTTTCCGTTTCACCTCTCGCTTTTTCTCTCTCTTCCTCACTTTCTCTCTCTCTTCCTCACTTTCTCTCTCTCTTCCTCACTTTCTCTCTCTCTTCCTCACTTTCTCTCTCTCTTCCTCACTTTCTCTCTCTCTTCCTCACTTTCTCTCTCTCTCTGTATTTCTGTCTTCAGTCTAAACAAAACATGTTGTGTTTGCTCCATTTCGAAATCACAAGCAAAATGACCATACAAATGTAATTCTTGTTAACCTTTATAGATCTTCTGCTTTGAGTGGACTTTCTCTGAAAGCCCAGGGGGGCGGGTTTTTTGTAGGAGGGAGGGTAGGGCAGCTCCTCTTCAGACTCTTCCCCCTCTTCCCCCTCCCCCTTCTGTGGCATCAGAAGAATCACCTACAAAATATTATTTTTCAACATGGGTTTGAGAATATGAAAAAAATTCTCATGAAAAGAAAAGTAATTTAGGCAAGCGATTCAATTTCAAAAATTGATGCCTGGATGAGAGCAGACCTTCGTTACATTTTGCAATATGAACGTTTTAAAGTGCGTTATCGGATCAGCGTAGTATATGTGCGTTAATAGGTAAAAGTTTTTAAATATGTGTATATTTACATATTTACATAGCACAAACATGGGTCTACCTACTTCAAAGGTAGGCGGTGATATAGTTCGGAGTGTGAATTTGGACTTTTCGTTGTGAGGATTTTCCAGGTTTTCAAAACGTAGTAGAAAAAGCCATAAGGAGAGAGAGGGAGGAGGAGAAAGAGAGGGAGAAGGAGAAGGAGAGAGAGCGAGAGAGAGAGGGAAGAAGAAAGAAAGAAAGGGAGAGAGGGGGAGGAGGGAGAGAAAGAGAGGGAGGATAAAGAAAGAAAGTGAAAGAGAGAAGAGGAGGGTGAGAGAGAGAGGGAGAAGGAGAAAGAGTGAGAGAGAGGTAGGGGGAGGGAGAGAGAGGTGACGGGAGGGAGAGAGAGAGAGGAAGAGTTAAGGGGAGGGAGATAGAGAGAGACCGAAAGGGGAGAGAATGATAACCTGGGGAGCGGGCTTGGCTTCATTGGCTTTGAGCCAGTCTTTCAGCTTGAAGGTGGCGACTCGGCATCCGAATGCGAGGTAGCGTATGGTGACGACGACGATGAGAATGCAGAGTAGGACGAGGGTGAACTTGATGAAGGAGGAGAGAGAGAGAACTTCCGTTACCACGACATCTATCTCTGCTTCAATGCTCACTTTCTCATTATCCGCCACAGTTCAGTGCTGGCTGAGGGCAGTAATCTCGTTCTTCAAGAAATACATACTTCTCGCTTCGGTCTTCTGCCCGCTTTGCTTTATTTGGCTAGGCTCATCTAAAAGCCGGTAAAATTTTTATTATAATAATCTCTCACATGACTGTTTGGTTTGTTTTGCCATTATATTTTATAACAAAAAAGGAAATGTGATCGAACGAAGAAAGGAGTTCCCATAGGTATTTTGCACCTGTTACCACCTCGTGGGAAGCTACGCGCTGTTCTGACAGAAAGCCATCTAGGTAGAACCAGTAGAAGCTATCTGGTTCACTGCTGGTGTGAAGAGCGGAGGAATGAGGGTTAGGGAGAGGATTGGTCTCATGCAAGCACTATTAATATGTATTTCTGAACCACCTTTGTCGAAGTAAGGGTCCAACTTGTAACTAATTGAAAAAATTTCAGCGCTCAATAAGCATTATGACAGACCCAGAAGTGAGTTAAAACTTATTGATTTCTTCAGTTTACGGTCTAACAGTAATCTACAGTAAATGACTGCTGTAAAAGCGCGTTAAGACTACATGCAATGAAGTGATAATAATAATTTTCAAATTCGAGGTATATGAGATGATAAATCAAGATTCGCTTAGTTACACAGGCAGTGACGCCTAGCTGAGATGAAAAAAGATTAAACTACTACAAGAACAAAAGCAAGTCCAAGGGGCGTGAACCTGCCTAGCCTTCTTACTTAGACCGGGAAAGCAAAGGCGTTACCTTTTACATGAATCAAAAGACAATGAACAGTGAACATCAATGCTTGGCACCAACCCGTGATGTTCTGGGAAAAAGAGGTAAACTCGATGGCGAACTTGTCGCCCAGGTCACCCGCACGGTCAGTGACGGACTTGAAGAGTCGCGAGCCGAGATTGTTGATGACTGACATGGAGGGCGCAGCCAGAAGGGCTGCTAACAGCAGTGGCTGATGCTGCATTCTCGGCATTTTACAAGGGTAAGGTGAGTTGAGGTTCGTGTGCAGTCACGATGCGCTATGGGAGAGCCTGTCACTTTGGTAGACGGAAAGAGAGAGAGGGAGAGAAAAGAGGAGAAAGCGAGAGAGAGAGAGAGAGAGAGAGAGAGAGAGAGAGAGAGAGAGAGAGAGAGAGAGAGAGAGAGAGAAAGGGGAGCGAAAACGCTCCCCTTTAGTCAAACTTTCTATCAAAAGATAGAAAGTTTGACAGAGGAAGAGAGATAGAAGAAGGGATACAGAGAGACAGAGAAAGAGAGAGTGAAAGAGAGAGAGAGAGAGAAGGAAGAATTAGTAGGAAGTAAACAGTTGCGTGAGTCAAAAGTAGCGCGAAAGAGAAAGAAGTCAGTTAGACTGTTAGCGAAAGGGAAGGAAATAAGTAGTCACATCAGCGCGAAGACGAGTTTTTGACCTTGGAATCTGTTTGAATGGAGGGAATAGAGATGCAAGCATTTCTCTTTGGCGCGGGAAGGTCAACATTGGAAGGAAGACCAGATTTTGAGAGTGAGGGATCATGATGGAATCTGATGAAGGATCAAGGATGGAAGGGATATCGGAAAGTATTTGAAAAAATGCACTCAAATGAAAACAAATATATGTGTTAGAAAAGAGGTTAAACAAATTGCACTGAATTAGAAACAACGAAGCAGGTAGGGTTGAAGAATATCAATATTCGAGAATCTCATCAAAAACTGAACAGGGAGGTTTGGAAATTGAAAAATGAGAAACATTTTGCTAGAAGGAAAGAGATATAGAGAGATAGAAGTAAGAGAGAAGAGATAGTGGAAAGGGACAGAAAGAGGGAGAGGAAGAGCGAGAGACATAGATAGAAGAAAATTAGAGTGCTATGAAAGTTCACAGCGTCAAGTGAGAAAAAAGCTTGCATGGTATTGAATAGGTAGATCCTATGGAACTTTTTTTACACCCCTTATTCTGAACTAATCATTTCTCTCACAAATCTGATTTCCTTCTCTTTCTCTTGCATTCTCTTTCGTCTTATTCTTAAATTTCATCGTCACACCTCGTTTATTGCATGCCATCGGCACTAATTGCATTCTATAGACAACAACAACAACAACAACAACATAGAATGGAACAACCCTTTTTTCGGAAACTTGACAAGAAGTAATAGTTTACTTTTTTTTGCACTTTCTGATTTCGAGTGACTCACCCATGTATGACCCATAACGTTGGGTCCGTCAAAATACTCTTAATCAACCCATGGTAATAGGGTTAAGATTGAAAAATTCGACAAGAGAAGACTCAAAAACCAATCAAAACTTCTTCAACGGATACTTTTGAAAAGAATGAAATTGAAGGAAACAATCGGTTTATTTCTCTGAACCGTCTATTAGACGAGTTCAGAAGAAGGACATCATTGCACTGCCATGGCCTATCGAGCCTTCTTTTGTTGATTCTGCCCCATTAATCATCACTTTCTTTCCCTCGCTCTTGATATTCATCTCCTGTTCACTATCTGCCAGTTTCTATGCTCTTCAAAATCGTCTGCAATGTGTGGACAGTCATGCGGCAGACCTCGCTTTTCAGTTGTCAATGATCAGAAGACAACCGAGAGAGAGAGAGAGATAGAGAGAGAGAGAGAGAGAGAGAGAGAGAGAGAGAGAGAGAGAGAGAGAGAAAGAGAGAGAGAGAGAAAGGAGGAAGAGAAAGGGAGGAGGATAGAGATATGGAAAGGGACAGCCGAAAAAGATACAGAGGTGTATAGATAGAGAAATAGAAAAAGAGAAAGAGATAGAAAGAGGGAGAGAGAAAGAGAGAGAAAGAAAAAGAATCAGAGAGCGTTATAAATACAGGCAAAGAAATGTAATATATAAAAAATAGAGATAAAGGTGAGGAAAGAGAAGAAAAACTATTGCTGTGAGGGAAAACAGGGTCTCTCTACCCTTCTCTCCCAACAATAATAGTTTTTTTTTCCTCTCCTCAATCTCAATTACCTCGAAGTTTTTTGTATGAGTAATAGCATTTTGAAACTGTGATGGGAAAATAGTATTCTCGTCGCGATCTTGTAGACTTGTTTTCGAACAGATGCACAAAAGTATGAATATTTTGGCCTCTATGAATATAAATTTACCGAAAAAATATAAAAGTAGAACTCTTCATACATAGTATAAATTATTGAATGAAAAATTCGAAAGGATATCCAAGCCCATTTGAGTATTTTAGGTTACTCAATTTGAGTATTTTAGGTTACTGCAACATCGAACAAATCTTAAAACCCTCACCTTGAACAGGAAATATGTATCAGCGAACAAACTACCAATCTGTTTTCTAATCTGAACTTTTAATTACCGCGGTTACTCTATTTCTTTACCCCTAAAAGATGATTACGTGAGAATCATGAACTAAAACGGGTAGTCTACACAAGTATTTTGCTAAAATGCAATAGGTAACTAATTTTTTGTTGATTGAAATGAGCACACACTATCCGGGTGAAACGCTCATTATACGTACATGCGTTCAAGAATGGAATTCACAAAAAGAGTAAACTACTTTCTCTCTTTCCCGTATCAAATAATGTCTTGGCTAAGGGGAAGCTTGAGAATGAACATTCAGGTTGTTCCATACAATTTTCCCTCTCAAATTTCACAGCGCAAGATCCGCGGACTTTGGAATGAAAAAATCAACACTTTGTTCCTCATTATTAACTTTTAAAGTTTTCATCTATAGCATTGTCTATAGCAAAATGTGAGCATTGTCGTGACAAAGCGCTCGCGGCTCGTGAGAGACAGATGGCTGGGTTCGATCCCGCCCGGTAAGAGAGAGACAGATGGCTGGGTTCGATCCCGCCCGGTAAAGTTTTTGTCCGTGATCATATTTTGTTTCGTTTCAATCCATTAAATGTAAATATTATTTATCGGATAGATGTAACAAATTGGCGTTCACTTTATTATATACAACTCTTGGTCAACAATTGTAAGTAAAGCAGGTATAGCTCACCATAGCTCACATGTATAATTTAAAAAAATTTTATAGGTCACATGTAAATCTTTTGAATTTGGAAAAATGGCCGTTTTTCATATGTGATGGTTGGTCTATAATAAGAAGGTAAGAGGTGAAAGACAAAAAAGATAGAGATTGGGCGATATAAGAGGTCACGAATGTGAAGAATCGCTTTTATTATTCTAAGCCGTACATTATTCCTTTTTATGAATTCTCGACATATAAATGTGACCTATGGTGATCTATAAGCTCCACACCCTTGGCTTTCATCATCTTTCATCCGTTGCCAAGGCGAAGAATCACAGTTGCGTCACGTCTTCGGGATGATAATAATCAGTTATGAGGCGGTAGATATGCGAGGGAAGCACCAAACCGTTGTTAGAAATGAACAGCGTTATCTGCAAGTAATTTGGGACTGCTGGTCATTTCTTAATCTTGTCAGAGCTACAAATGGTCGTATCTTTCCTTGCTCTCCATCTACATTAATAATGTAGGAATCCAGCCTATCACAAGGTAAACCATGTGAAAAGACGTCTTAGACATTAGTTTGAAGCAAATGGTCGAAACATTGGGCTGTCTACCATGAATATTCGAAGCCATTCACAGTTTTTCTATCCTATTCCAGACTTTCCTTATTTCTGAAACCTTCTTCCTCAACAGAAGTTCAAGAACCTCCAAATTAGTGTCTTAGCGAAGACTCTGAACGAGTCATCATTCGAAGGCAAGGCTTCGAGATGCCGAATTCGCTTTCTGCTCATCAAGCACTGACCAAGTGGGCAGGAATGACATCGAACTGCGGTGACCGAAACACCCTGGCGTGGAGTACTGTATCGGAGTAGGAGAAGGGGAGGAGCGCTTCAGTCTCCGAGAGCAACGTTTCATGGGCATCTGCCACGAAGTATGGCGCAATCTAAGGCAAACTCAAGTTTTAATAATTAAAAATATATACTTCCAGAAATCGTATCATCAATAGTCGTTTTGAAAATAAGAGCAGTCTTCGAGACAAAGCAAGGAAAATTTGAAAGTTCAGTTCAAAGTTAAGATATCAATCTTCTTAATCACATAGAAGCTGCCGTTATGCACAAAAAACTGAGTAAGTTTGTGAATGGTCGGGCCCGATTCCTGCTTCCACTCACCTTGTAGAAGGTTGTGACAACATATAGTGGAACGGCGTGCCGTTTGGCAGCCAGGGCGACTGAGAGAGCGCCAGACGGTGAGAGACAACTACCGTCTGGGAAGACTGCCGAGCAGGGCAGCAGCACCTGCAGCACTTCAGGTCATTGTATATCTCTCTCACTCTCGCTCTCTCCGAATCTTTCTAGCATTCTCTTCATTTCTCTTTTTCTCTAACACACACTCTCAGACATCTCCTTATCTCTCCTTTGTCCTCTTATTCCTACCTTGCCCACTCTAAATCGTTCCCTTACTTGAACCCTTGCCCTCTCTCTCTTTCTCTCTATCTTGCTCCCTTTCTTCCACGATAAGCCCAAAAAAGTGACGCTGGGTGACCTTAGTGACGTCATGCATAGTGGCCGCGACATCCCTAAGCCGGAGAGTAGAGGCGAAATCGACTTCATCACTATCATCTTCCACCCGAGGGACACTGAGCACCTGCCACCTTTATCATGTATCGGGAGGAGATAAACAAAGCGGCCTCGTTTGGGATTTGTACCCAGTTTATATCACTGTGCTTATCTAACCCACACTTGAGGTAAAATTTATACACACTACCCAAAAAATAGTACGAATTTCTCTTCGTATGGTATTCTCCATTCTGCATCGCAGGCATTCGTTCTCTCTCCGTTTCCTCATGATTAGTTTTTTTGATCTACAATCATATTTTTGGGTATTTAAAAACCGTCTGTTTTCGATGTTTTAGTTCTAATTTCTGCTGGCGGAGATCTGAAACATTTACAATCAAACTTCTTCTCCATCAATAAAATTTGTTCACTTTAAAACCGGCGGTTCTCTTTTAAGGAAAAATCTCCTCTTCAAATATATTCAGAATTCTTTTCGAACGCACCATGAAACCCGGTAATTCATTGATCCTCCAAAAGAAAGTCATTCATATTGGCCAAAATAGTATGTGGGCGATATTGAAAAAAGAGAAAGACAGAAATGATGCAAAGAACGAGAAAGAGAAAAGGAAAACGAAAGAGAGAATGAAAGGAATTCGGAGGGAAAAGAAGAGAGACGAAAGAGGGAATTAAAGAGAGGTTGGAAGAGACAAGAAGATAGGAATGAAAAGAGAAAGAGAGAGAGAGAGAGAAATAGAGAGTAGGGGTTAAATGGAGCCGCCCAAGTTGGGTTTACATGTATCCGCCGCTCAAAGTTTAAAGGAAAAAAGAAGAGGGGATGAAGGAAAAGGATAGGAAAAGAGAGCGAGTTTTTTGTCAATAGTGTGTATCCGCCGACGGGACCGATCCGGTCACTATTTAACCCCTGATAGAAAGATAGAAGAGAGATAAACCTGTCGCATCTTGATGGGCCGACTGCGCGCGTGCTGTAAGAAGGCTAAGAGTGAGGGCGACTCTGCTAGACAGAAGGCAAGTATTGTATCATTCAGCTGCAGTACATCGTGGACGTGCGTCAAGATGCCGTCCCGTGCAGACTCCATCTCTTCTATCACCTCAACTTCTTCTCTTGACTCTCCAGTGGAGGGGTTTTTTTTAGTGTGAAAGAAAAAGAGACAGACACCCGGAAATTTTTTCACATAAGGGTCCCCCCTTTCGATTTGGAAAAAACAGAGGCCCGCCGAAGGCGGAAAATATTTTTTCACATAAGGGTCCCCCTTACGATTTGGAAAAACAGAGGCCCGCCGAAGGCGGAAAATTTTTTTTCACATAAGGGTCCCCCTTATGATTTAGAAAACAGAGGCCCGCCGACAGAAGATCTGTCATGACTATTTAACCCCTGCTCTCCACTCTTAGCGAGACCTACAGTAACCCGTTCGACACACTATAAGTTATCGTACTTCTTTGATCGCCGCGATGAGACCTTTCCTGATTTTCTTCCCAGCCGACATGTCCTTATTTGATGTTTCATCTTGCTTCCATAGAGTGTGCAATGAGTCGTATGGATTCCCGACTTCCTGAAAAGATGAACAGATTTATTCCGTTCACCTGCGCTTGGTAATAATAATAATAATCTTCCTCGCTCATGTTCCCGCCTCGCGGCAGGGTACGCGCTCCCCTGAGATGCAGGACAGACCTATCCTGGTAGAACCAGTGGCTGCCTGCTAGATCACTGCTAGTGTGATTAGCAGCAGTAGGGAGAGTCAGATTCGTGCATGAGCACTACCAACATTTCTTAACCCCCTTGGTTTGGGTGGATTTGTCCGGGGTGGGAGTCGAACTCGGGACTCTTCGCACAATAGTCCAACACACAACCATTATGCCACGCCCGGACTAGCCTGCTCTTGTTAAACTTCCATTAATCCGAGCGCTGGACTTGAAACAATAAGAACTCTCTCAATCAGCTCTTCATCTCTCGTTTGCTTCTCATTATTCTAGAAATGAGCCGTCTTTTTTGAATTTTTTTAACGAGTGCAGGTGAGTTATGTATAAAGTTTTTACTATACAACTGCATTTTTAAATACACAGCGTTTCGTTCTTATCAACTGATGAAAGTACACTCGATAGAATACGAGCCGCTTAATTACACAAAAAAAGCGTGCCATAGACTTGATGGGCAGATAGCAGCGAGCAGGGGTTAAATGGGACCGCCCAATTTGGGTTTACATGTATCCGCCGCTCAAAGTTTGGAGGAAAAAAGAAGAGGGGATGAAGGAAAAGGGTAAGAAAAGAGAGGGAGTTTTTTGTCAATAGTGTGTGTACATGTATCCGCCGACGGCGGGACCGATCCGGTCACTATTTAACCCCTGGCAGCGAGAGAGCCGGAAATAGATGAAAGACGGTAGAAAGAATGCAGTCAGTCAAGTAAGCGACCTGTGGACGATGAGGCCGGAGGAAATTATTTTCTGAAGGTGACCTCTGAATCTGAAGGTGACCTCTGAATCTGAAGGTGACCTCTGAATCTGAAGGTGACCTCTGAATCTGACCTTGTCCACTCCATGAATTGCTCGCAGATTCTCTTCTCTAGCAATCTTCATCATTATGAGAAAGACATTCCTTGCCACCAGTTCTGAAGGCATTCGACCGCAGACAAACACAAGATTTTCCCTCAAGATTCTCAAAAGTTCCCTGAACGATGATATTATCTTTATGACTGTTCTCAAGGACATGACTTTTCTACAATAGAATATTATCTTTATGACTGTTCTCAAGCAAGGACATGACTTTTCTACAATAGACTATTATCTTTATGACTGTTCTCAAGGACATGACTTTTCTACAATAGAATATTATCTTTATGACTGTTCTCAAGCAAGGACATGACTTTTCTACAATAGACTATTATCTTTATGACTGTTCTCAAGGACATGACTTTTCTACAATAGAATATTATCTTTATGACTGTTCTCAAGGACATGACTTTTCTACAATAGAATATTATCTTTATGACTGTTCTCAAGGACATGACTTTTCTACAATAGAATATTATCTTTATGACTGTTCTCAAGCAAGGACATGACTTTTCTACAATAGAATATTATCTTTATGACTGTTCTCAAGCAAGGACATGACTTTTCTACAATATACTATTATCTTTATGACTGTTCTCAAGGACATGACTTTTCTACAATAGAATATTATCTTTATGACTGTTCTCAAGGACATGACTTTTCTACAATATACTATTATCTTTATGACTGTTCTCAAGGACATGACTTTTCTACAATAGAATATTATCTTTATGACTGTTCTCAAGCAAGGACATGACTTTTCTACAATAGACTATTATCTTTATGACTGTTCTCAAGGACATGACTTTTCTACAATAGAATATTATCTTTATGACTGTTCTCAAGGACATGACTTTTCTACAATAGAATATTATCTTTATGACTGTTCTCAAGGACATGACTTTTCTACAATAGAATATTATCTTTATGACTGTTCTCAAGCAAGGACATGACTTTTCTACAATAGAATATTATCTTTATGACTGTTCTCAAGCAAGGACATGACTTTTCTACAATATACTATTATCTTTATGACTGTTCTCAAGGACATGACTTTTCTACAATAGAATATTATCTTTATGACTGTTCTCAAGGACATGACTTTTCTACAATAGAATATTATCTTTATGACTGTTCTCAAGCAAGGACATGACTTTTCTACAATAGACTATTATCTTTATGACTGTTCTCAAGGACATGACTTTTCTACAATAGAATATTATCTTTATGACTGTTCTCAAGCAAGGACATGACTTTTCTACAATAGACTATTATCTTTATGACTGTTCTCAAGGACATGACTTTTCTACAATAGAATATTATCTTTATGACTGTTCTCAAGGACATGACTTTTCTACAATAGAATATTATCTTTATGACTGTTCTCAAGGACATGACTTTTCTACAATAGAATATTATCTTTATGACTGTTCTCAAGCAAGGACATGACTTTTCTACAATAGAATATTATCTTTATGACTGTTCTCAAGCAAGGACATGACTTTTCTACAATATACTATTATCTTTATGACTGTTCTCAAGGACATGACTTTTCTACAATAGAATATTATCTTTATGACTGTTCTCAAGCAAGGACATGACTTTTCTACAATAGACTATTATCTTTATGACTGTTCTCAAGGACATGACTTTTCTACAATAGAATATTATCTTTATGACTGTTCTCAAGCAAGGACATGACTTTTCTACAATAGAATATTATCTTTATGACTGTTCTCAAGCAAGGACATGACTTTTCTACAATAGAATATTATCTTTATGACTGTTCTCAAGGACATGACTTTTCTACAATAGAATATTTTCTTTATGACTGTTCTCAAGCAAGGACATGAGTTTTCTACAATAGACTATTATCTTTATGACTGTTCTCAAGGACATGACTTTTCTACAAAAGAATATTATCTTTATGACTGTTCTCAAGCAAGGACATGACTTTTCTACAATAGACTATTATCTTTATGACTGTTCTCAAGGACATGACTTTTCTACAATAGAATATTATCTTTATGACTGTTCTCAAGCAAGGACATGACTTTTCTACAATAGACTATTATCTTTATGACTGTTCTCAAGGACATGACTTTTCTACAATCGAATATTAACTTTATGACTGTTCTCAAGTAAGGACATGACTTTTCTACAATAGACTATTATCTTTATGACTGTTCTCAAGGACATGACTTTTCTACAATAGACTATTATCTTTATGACTGTTCTCAAGGACATGACTTTTCTACAATAGAATATTATCTTTATGACTGTTCTCAAGCAAGGACATGACTTTTCTACAATAGACTATTATCTTTATGACTGTTCTCAAGGACATGACTTTTCTACAATAGAATATTATCTTTATGACTGTTCTCAAGCAAGGACATGACTTTTCTACAATAGAATATTATCTTTATGACTGTTATCAAGGACATGACTTTTCTACAATAGAATATTATCTTTATGACTGTTCTCAAGCCAGGACATGACTTTTCTACAATAGAATATTATCTTTATGACTGTTCTCAAGCAAGGACATGACTTTTCTACAATATACTATTATCTTTATGACTGTTCTCAAGGACATGACTTTTCTACAATAGAATATTATCTTTATGACTGTTCTCAAGGACATGACTTTTCTACAATAGAATATTATCTTTATGACTGTTCTCAAGCAAGGACATGACTTTTCTACAATAGACTATTATCTTTATGACTGTTCTCAAGGACATGACTTTTCTACAATAGAATATTATCTTTATGACTGTTCTCAAGCAAGGACATGACTTTTCTACAATAGACTATTATCTTTATGACTGTTCTCAAGGACATGACTTTTCTACAATAGAATATTATCTTTATGACTGTTCTCAAGGACATGACTTTTCTACAATAGAATATTATCTTTATGACTGTTCTCAAGGACATGACTTTTCTACAATAGAATATTATCTTTATGACTGTTCTCAAGCAAGGACATGACTTTTCTACAATAGAATATTATCTTTATGACTGTTCTCAAGCAAGGACATGACTTTTCTACAATATACTATTATCTTTATGACTGTTCTCAAGGACATGACTTTTCTACAATAGAATATTATCTTTATGACTGTTCTCAAGCAAGGACATGACTTTTCTACAATAGACTATTATCTTTATGACTGTTCTCAAGGACATGACTTTTCTACAATAGAATATTATCTTTATGACTGTTCTCAAGCAAGGACATGACTTTTCTACAATAGAATATTATCTTTATGACTGTTCTCAAGCAAGGACATGACTTTTCTACAATAGAATATTATCTTTATGACTGTTCTCAAGGACATGACTTTTCTACAATAGAATATTTTCTTTATGACTGTTCTCAAGCAAGGACATGAGTTTTCTACAATAGACTATTATCTTTATGACTGTTCTCAAGGACATGACTTTTCTACAAAAGAATATTATCTTTATGACTGTTCTCAAGCAAGGACATGACTTTTCTACAATAGACTATTATCTTTATGACTGTTCTCAAGGACATGACTTTTCTACAATAGAATATTATCTTTATGACTGTTCTCAAGCAAGGACATGACTTTTCTACAATAGACTATTATCTTTATGACTGTTCTCAAGGACATGACTTTTCTACAATCGAATATTAACTTTATGACTGTTCTCAAGTAAGGACATGACTTTTCTACAATAGACTATTATCTTTATGACTGTTCTCAAGGACATGACTTTTCTACAATAGACTATTATCTTTATGACTGTTCTCAAGGACATGACTTTTCTACAATAGAATATTATCTTTATGACTGTTCTCAAGCAAGGACATGACTTTTCTACAATAGACTATTATCTTTATGACTGTTCTCAAGGACATGACTTTTCTACAATAGAATATTATCTTTATGACTGTTCTCAAGCAAGGACATGACTTTTCTACAATAGAATATTATCTTTATGACTGTTATCAAGGACATGACTTTTCTACAATAGAATATTATCTTTATGACTGTTCTCAAGCCAGGACATGACTTTTCTACAATAGAATATTATCTTTATGACTGTTCTCAAGCAAGGACATGACTTTTCTACAGTAGAATATTATCTTTATGACTGTTCTCAAGCAAGGACATGACTTTTCTACAATAAGATCATCACTTTTCTCGAATTACGTCATAACTAAAGTCAAGCGAGGCCACGATTATTTTGCAGTGAATTTATGACTCTTCTCGATTAGGTTATAAATATTCTCACTTAGTAATGATCAATTGTTTGATCTTTGTTAGTCGTTCAAAGCGACGATGGGCTGAGACTATAATGAATGAAATCTATCGAACGGGTAAAAAACTGGCACTCGGCTGGGACCGAACCTAGTAATGACTTTTCTGACACGTAGTAATGACTTTTCTTTGATAAAAATCGTCACTCTTTTCAAATTAGGCCGTGAATAACGCCTTGACTATTATCGATTGATACCATTACTAGTATCGATTATAGAACAGTGCCTACTAAATAATAATAATAATAATAATAATAATAAACTGACTCAAGATTCTCGAATTTGCTCTGCACCACGACATTTTTGACAAAGCGACATGTGTGTAGAGCAACGGCTTGCGAGTTGACTCTTTTTGTCCTGTTAACACGAGATTTTCACGTTTGTAAGACTGATAGAAGCCTCAGGAACACCAAAACTCACTAGGATGGTGACGCTTTTACTTCAGCCCCTTACTTTTAGTCCAATCCCTTGCTTTTACTCACTCCTTCCTTTTATTCCAGCCCCTTGCTTTTACTCCAGCCCTTGCTTTTACTCACCCCTTGCTTTTATTCCAGCCCCTTGCTTTTACTTCAACTCCTTGCTTTTACTTAAAACCCTTGCTTTCACTTCAGCCCCTTGCTTTTACTCCAGCCCCTTGCTTTTATTTCAACCCCTTGCTTTTACTTCAACCTTTTGCTTTTACTTCAACTCCTTGCTTTTACTCACCCCTTGCTTTTATTCCAGCCCCTTGCTTTTACTTCAACTCCTTGCTTTTACTTAAAACCCTTGCTTTCACTTCAGCCCCTTGCTTTTACTCCAGCCCTTGCTTTTATTTCAACCCCTTGCTTTTACTTCAACCTCTTGCTTTTACTTCAACTCCTTGCTTTTACTCACCCCTTGCTTTTATTCCAGCCCTTGCTTTTATTTCAACCCCTTGCTTTTACTTCAACCTCTTGCTTTTACTTCAACTCCTTGCTTTTACTCACCCCTTGCTTTTATTCCAGCCCCTTGCTTTTACTTCAACTCCTTGCTTTTACTTAAAACCCTTGCTTTCACTTCAGCCCCTTGCTTTTACTCCAGCCTCTTGCTTTTACTCACCCTTTGCTTTTATTCCAGCCCCTTGCTTTTACTTCAACTCCTTGCTTTTACTTCAACCCCTTGCTTTCACTTCAGCCCCTTGCTTTTACTACAGCCCCTTGCTTTTATTTCAACCCCTTGCTTTTACTTCAACTCCTTGCTTTTACTTAAACTCCTTGCTTTCACTTCAGCCCCTTGCTTTTACTCCAGCCCCTTGCTTTTATTTCAACCCCTTGCTTTTACTTCAACCTTTTGCTTTTACTTCAACTCCTTGCTTTTACTCACCCCTTGCTTTTATTCCAGCCCCTTGCTTTTACTTCAACTCCTTGCTTTTACTTAAAACCCTTGCTTTCACTTCAGCCCCTTGCTTTTACTCCAGCCCTTGCTTTTATTTCAACCCCTTGCTTTTACTTCAACCTCTTGCTTTTACTTCAACTCCTTGCTTTTACTCACCCCTTGCTTTTATTCCAGCCCTTGCTTTTATTTCAACCCCTTGCTTTTACTTCAACCTCTTGCTTTTACTTCAACTCCTTGCTTTTACTCACCCCTTGCTTTTATTCCAGCCCCTTGCTTTTACTTCAACTCCTTGCTTTTACTTAAAACCCTTGCTTTCACTTCAGCCCCTTGCTTTTACTCCAGCCTCTTGCTTTTACTCACCCTTTGCTTTTATTCCAGCCCCTTGCTTTTACTTCAACTCCTTGCTTTTACTTCAACCCCTTGCTTTCACTTCAGCCCCTTGCTTTTACTACAGCCCCTTGCTTTTATTTCAACCCCTTGCTTTTACTTCAACTCCTTGCTTTTACTTAAACTCCTTGCTTTTACTCCAGTCCCTTGCTTTTATTTCAACCCCTTGCTTTTACTTCAACCTCTTGCTTTTACTTCAACTCCTTGCTTTTACTCACCCCTTGCTTTTATTACAGACCCTTGCTTTTAATTCAACTCCTTGCTTTTACTTCAACCCCTTGCTTTCACTTCAGCCTCTTGCTTTTACTCCAGCCCCTTGCTTTTATTTCAACCCCTTGCTTTTACTTCAACTCCTTGCTTTTACTTTAACTCCTTGCTTTTACTCCAGTCCCTTGCTTTTATTTCAACCCCTTGCTTTTACTTCAACCTCTTGCTTTTACTTCAACTCCTTGCTTTTACTCACCCCTTGCTTTTATTCCAGCCGCTTGCTTTTACTTCAACTCCTTGCTCTTACTTCAACCCCTTGCTTTCACTTCAGCCCCTTGCTTTTACTCCAGCCCCTTGCTTTTATTTCAACCCCTTGCTTTCACTTCAACCTCTTGCTTTTACTTCAACTCCTTGCTTTTACTCACCCCTTGCTTTTATTCCAGCCCTTTGCTTTTACTTCAACTCCTTGCTTTTACTTCAACCCCTTGCTTTCACTTCAACTCCTTGCTTTTACTTCAACTCCTTACTTTTACTCCAGCCCCTTGCTTTTATTTCAACCCCTTGCTTTTACTTCATCCTCTTGCTTTTACCTCGACTCCTTGCTTTTACTCACCCCTTGCTTTTATTCCAGCCCCTTGCTTTTACTTCAACTCCTTGCTTTTACTTCAACCCCTTGCTTTCACTTCAGCCCCTTGCTTTTACTCCAGCCCCTTGCTTTTATTTGAACTCCTCGCTTTTACTTCAACCCCTTGCTTTTACTTCAACTCCTTGCTTTTACTCACCCCTTGCTTTTATTCCAGCCGCTTGCTTTTACTTCAACTCCTTGCTCTTACTTCAACCCCTTGCTTTCACTTCAGCCCCTTGCTTTTACTCCAGCCCCTTGCTTTTATTTCAACCCCTTGCTTTCACTTCAACCTCTTGCTTTTACTTCAACTCCTTGCTTTTACTCACCCCTTGCTTTTATTCCAGCCCCTTGCTTTTACTTCAACTCCTTGCTTTTACTTCAACCCTTTGCTTTCACTTCAACTCCTTGCTTTTACTTCAACTCCTTACTTTTACTCCAGCCCCTTGCTTTTATTTCAACCCCTTGCTTTTACTTCATCCTCTTGCTTTTACCTCGACTCCTTGCTTTTACTCACCCCTTGCTTTTATTCCAGCCCCTTGCTTTTACTTCAACTCCTTGCTTTTACTTCAACCCCTTGCTTTCACTTCAGCCCCTTGCTTTTACTCCAGCCCCTTGCTTTTATTTGAACTCCTCGCTTTTACTTCAACCCCTTGCTTTCACTTCAGCCCCTTGCTTTTATTTCAACCCCTTGCTTTTACTTCAACTCCTTGCTTTTACTCCAGCCCCTTGCCCGTATCTCGGAATTTTCACTCGCCTTTTCTTCAATGACTCGCTTTTTCTTTATTCTCATATCGCTCACTCTTTTCTGAAAGTAAGCCCTCTCACTTGCCTTTTCACATATAGGTCACTATACTGTTGACAAACCACGGTTCTTTGAGCGTAGGAACCTCCTATAGTTGAAAAACTCCATTCTCTGCCCTTCATCTCTAGCTGATTTCTCATTATTCCAGATATTTCGGACCAAAGAGCGGTTGTGTTTTTATTTCTCAACAACTACACATGACCAGGGATTGAATAGTAACCGGACCAGCTATGCCGGTGCATACATGATTACACCCGAAACGATCTACATCTCGAAACACACTGGCAACAGTGGCCATTCGTGACTCTACAGCCTTGAGAGCCTTCCACGGATGGAGCCGGATTATCCAGTCCAGAATCGAGCGCGACCTCAGGTGGCGGATAGAGGGATGCCTCCCTACGAAGAATTCGTGCTGGGAGGTAGCGGGAGAAATCCCGCCGCGGACCAAAACTGGGTAGTATAGCTCGTCAGAGGAGGGCGATGCCATGCCACCGGACAAAGGCCTGAGCATGCCACCGGACAAAACATCAGCCGATACTCCGCTATACTTTTCAATGGCGAGTCGAGGCGCCAGTAAAATAACCTCTTGCCCTTCTCCGGTTAACGAATGGGTCTCGCCAAGAGGATCGCCGACTGCGGTGCGAGTGTAGACGGAGAAAATCTCACCGGACTCAAAAGGATCCTCACCACCAACCTATCCCAAAAGGACTCCCCTCGACAGGACCTATGGGCAAGACGACGACGACAAACGATCTACATTATCTTATCCCTGTGTTCTATTTCCCTTTTCCTCTTACTCTTTTCACTCTTTCTAGTCGTTTCCATCACTTTTCTAACTCGCTCGGCGCGTACAAACAGGTTTTAGAACGGTCTTATTTAACGCCTTCGATCTTAGTAAATTCTGAAATTTCATGGAATTTTGGAAGAAGGAATTTTCGTTCTTGTACTTAGATATTGATCAGCGGAAAATTTCATTGCATAATTTTTTCCTTTTCTCGCTTCAAAAGAAATTGAAAACAACGAAAATAACAAACCCTTCTAAACGCAAATTGCGAATATATTGTTCGCGGACTTCATTGACATCAGCTCGTCCACTGTAATCGGCCACCGAAGACATAGCGAGTCTAGAAAGCGAAAAATAGTTTAGTTATTTTCAAATTTGCAAGCAAAAACAATTTTCTGAACATTTTGACCGAACGATTACTCGAAGATGGAAACAGTTATCTGAACTAACCAAAAACTGATAGAAACATCATCTGACCCAATTTAACCTCTGGTAGGGGGGTGACTAAAGTGAAGAAGTGTTAGCTTTTATTTCTTAGAACATTTTACAGTGCTTAAAATCATTTATTAAGTGCGCAAGAGATTTTTAAAAACTTTAATTTCAAGTTTTGATGAAAAATCTTCTCGAAGACGTAGGACGTATAGTTCCACGCGAATGAGTCTTGCGCGACTCAAGCTTACGAAATTCACATTATACTTATCTTTGTAGATGTTTTAAAGGTCTCAGTGAAAAAAACAACAATTTATTCAAGAGCAACGAAATTACCGAAAGGCGTGTGAGCGTGTTTGAAGAAAGCACTATTTGCACCAAACAAAAACTCAAACTGTTCATGACTACACTTTCTGTTCACAACTATATACATATTTTATAGGTTCAATTGAGTCAGATGAGAGTGGCATTTTTGATACGGTCTCGTAAGCCTAAGCCGTACAGCTCGTTAGCGTAAACTTTTTTTCTTAAGCTTAAGCGTTTTTTATTTTAAAAATAATTTTGATGTAAAAATATTTTTTGATGTAAAATTTTTTTTGTAAATCTAATTAAGTCAGACGTATGACCCATGGAACTTCTGGTAGGGGAGGCCTAAACGCGAAAAGTGCCTATTATCGTTGTAAATTGAATTGAAGCGAATCATTCGAAAGCTGTTTGAAAGAATCTTGGCATGAAAAAAAACTTGAAAATGAAAATTAGTAGTTTGAGCAGAAAGTGTAGTCACGAACACTTTGAGTTTGTGTTTGGTGCGAGTAGTGCATTCTTCAAACACGCTCACACGCCTTTCGGTAATTGCCCGAAAAGGGTGTGTTTTGGTGTATCAAGGTGTAAAAAGGAAGCAAGTTAACAACTTTTTTCTTAAAACTCGGTTCAGATTAGAGAACTAATTACTACAACACGGCTTAAAATTCAAGGAACTTTCAAGCAGAGATCATCAGCGTCGTAAAATTCTGGTATATTCAGATAGAAAATGACTAAAAAGTTATCGAATGAGAAAATAGAAGGCGAATCAGAGAAAAGGAGAGAGCCTGTCAGTCTGCAGAAGATCGAAGCTTTTACGCCTTCTGTCCTAAACAATCAGGTCGCTTTTAAATGACTTTTCTTTTAATTTAAATTCATTTAATTCATGATCTCTGCCATATAAATGAAGTTTCTTGATTCCTACTATCAGACACATACAACATATTCTGTTTGCAATTTAGATCGTGAAAATGCGGAAGACAGTCGATGTCTCTCGCAAGCTGCTCATAATCAAGCTCACACGGACAAAAAAGGCCTTGGAGAAGAAGTTGGAAAAGCGCGAGGACGCTAAATTGAGCCGGAAGATTGTGCGGCTGGAAGAAGAATTCACTGCTCTCAAGGTAAGACAAGGGCTTGAAGCCTCTTCAAAGAGTAATTTGGAAACATTTCATTTCAAGACCGTATTTTTTGTGGAACACCTCTTTTCCATAATTAGAAAACTGAGATTCAATGCTGTTTTCAAAAGAAACATTCAGATCAAGAATACTATTCATAAAGTAACGACAAACTCTGGACCAAGAGCGTGCGATTTGAATTTTCACTTTTCTTTTCTCACTTTAGAAAAAGTGTCACGCTTGCAGTGTAGCTGTAGTTGTGCTATATACTTCTTTGTATTTTTTCGTCATGAAACAACCTGAATGTGATAAACTATTATTATTAATTGTAAATTAGAAGGTGTCGTGCCAATAAAAAAGCACATAAATTTTACCCGCTGTGGAACTTATAGAAAGAACCTGAAAATTCTCTTAAAACGCAAAATAGGGTCTTTTTTTCATTATTTTTTCCACAAGTCGCCTAGCGTTAAGTAAAGAAATGGAATGGAAAAAGCTTCAAGCTCTGATTTTTTAAAAGTATTTGAACACTTCAAAGTCAACGAATTTTCAGGTGCCCATTTCGAAGGCTGGTAAGCAGGTTGTTTCTCTCACCCGCACTGCGGATTAAAAAATCTATGCTCTTTCCAAAAACCCCGAAAAACATTGAAATCTATGCGTTAGGAAAAAATTTTTCTAGGATTTTTCGTAGGGAAAATTCAAATCTTAGGAAAAATGTCATGTTGACAATCTGAAAATTTAAAAATCTTTGCGCTCAAAAAAAAGTTGTGCGGGTGCTGAGAAACACAAATTTTTTGTGTGTGTGTGTGAGGGGTCTTACTACGGTATCAGCGTCCCATATTAACACTATAAGTTGCAGAGCTTGAAGAAGGACGATGTTTCCAAGTTCGCTCTTGTAAATCAAAAGAATCTCGCTGAACTGAACATCAGAGTAAGTCATACTGTAAGGCAATGGAGTCAAAATATACCATTAAGTTCGTTCGCGAGCATACGGTATCATTATTTCTCTACTGAGCGGAAGAGCCGCTTTTTCCGTATCAACTCTTTGAAGAAATTTTTTTGTGTGTCAGGGGTCTGATTACGGTATCGTCTGATTACGGTCTCAGCGTTCCATATTAACGCTACAAGTTGCTCTTCCTTCTATAGTAAGTTCATCGCCAAAATTCAGTCGGTACTGACAAACAGACATTATCATGGAATGTTCAAAACAGCTTGAAATTAAGATTTCTATGGTCACCAGTGTTTTTCTATCACCCGTTATAAAAGTTAAATCTTAGCAACCTCTTTGAAAAAGTTGTGTGTTTTCGAAAACTTTGTTTTCATCTAATTTTCTCTTTTTCTTAGCAAAATCTTTTCTTCAATGCTGACCATTTCCTCATCATTTGTATTTCTACTGATCACAATCATTTTGCTGCTGGTATGAATTAGGTATGTAGTTGTGAGACAAAGGAATTCTGTCTGTGATTCAAGTCTGTCGAGAATTGTGTGCATTGGTAGCGCAGTGGGATGGTCGTTACGTGGAAAGCGCAAGTCGTGGGTTCGGTTCTTCCTGAATCACAGATTTTGCAAGATTTTCTCCAGCATTGTCCGTGGCAGTCAAACCCTTATTATTCTCGAGGAAATCCGGCGACTCCTGTCTTGATTAAACAGTTGCTGCTCAGGGCAGCACATCGGCAGCAGAGCGGGCGCTTTTCAAACTCGCGACCGAGAAGCGGATTGTCCGCGTGGTGGAAACCTTCCGCCTCCTTCATCCTGGCTGCGAGACTGCTTGCGCCTTCATGCTGCAGCGACTCGGCCTACAGTATCAGGGTTGGTTTTCTCTCTCTCTTTTTTGCTTTCTTTTTCTTTTCCTTTTTTTCTCATCTATCTTTCTCTCTCTTTCTTTCTCTCTCTATCTTAATTTTTGTCTTCACATATATTTATAGCTCGCTCTCTCCCTTTCTCTCTCATTTCTCACCACTCCTCTTTTTTAAATTTGTACTCTGAGCAGTTTCACATTGAGGGTCTAAGCGCCATGTCTCAAGTTGTACCGAGTTCCTTTGATGACAGTTTATTCATCAAATTATGGTCAAAACGTATATATCTGTGAAGGAGAAAAGAAAGGCGCATGTTGAAAGGCCAAAATTTATTTTAAATTTAAACATTGTGACATGGAACTGCTGTTGTTGCTTGCTTAGGTTTTCTTTCAGTTAGCAACACTTCGATGCTAATTTGTAATGTGCGTGACTATTGTGCGAAGGGTCGACCCCCATCTGGGACAGATCAACCCAAAAAGTGCTTGGATCAATCTCTTTACTCTTACAACAAACACTAACAATGATCCAGCCCCTGTTGCATCAGGGTCAGGCGTTGAATGAGATCGGTCTAAGGTATGTTTGTACGCACCAGGCGAGTTGGAAAAGGGATGAGGAGAGGCAAAAATAGTGGAATGAGAAGTAGAGGAAATGTAGAATAGAACGGAAAAAGGAGAGAATGTAGATCTTTTTGGGCGGGAACATGTATGCGCCAACATCGCTGGTCCCGTACCTATCTAACCCGTGATCGGGATGAGGATCGCGCATGTCAGGGGAGCGCGTATCCTGCCGCGAGGATCGCGCATGTCAGGGGAGCGCGTACCCTGCCGCGAGGATCGCGCATGTCAGGGGAGCGCGTACCCTGCCGCGAGGAACGCGCATGTCAAGGGAGCGCGTACCCTGCCGCGAGGCGGGAACAAACTCGAATTTCTTCAGGAGTCAAAGGATCTAAGGAAGCTGAAATGATAAAAAGCAAACTACGTGAGGAGTCGAAAAAGCAGTCGAACGAGGAAAAAGAGAAGAGTCCGGTTGGTGAATGAATTCGTGCTCGCCTATGAACAAGTCAAACTTTTCTAAACAGTCATTCTAAACAGGTCTTGTTTTCAGATTAAGTCTTTCTTTCCGAGCTTCTTTGGTTCTCCATATATTTTATGCTAATCATAGGTCCTATCCATCGGAATGATATTTTATCAAGATGGAAACTTCAGAAGTCTTCTATGACGACAAGGGACTCTGAGAAGGGAATCGAGAGCGTCCTCAAGAAAAGCTTGGAAGCGGCAAGAAGGAAAGAGAAGGAGTTGATAACAAAAAACAAGAAAAAGGTTTTTTTTTACGTACCATAGGACTCTTACAGTTTGAGTAGCGGGACTCCGTAAGACTTACAGTTTGAGTAGCGGGACTACCGTAAGACTCTCACAGTTTCAGTAGCGGGACTCCGTAATACTTACAATTTGAGTAGCGGGACTACCGTAAGACTCTCACAGTTTCAATAGCGGGACTCCGTAAGACTCTTACACTGACTAGCGGGACTACCGTAAGACTCTTACCGTTTGAGTAGCGGGACTCTGTAAAACTCTTACAGTGACTTGCGGGACTACTGTAAGACTCTTACAGTTTGAGTAGCGGGACATTTTGTAGATTTTTATAACAGTATAGTTTGTGCTATTAATTGAAAAAAATTCTAAGCACAGAGGGTATGATAATAGTGTAAAATAGGAGAGAATATATTGACTGCAACACTTTTAAAATTTTTAGATATCCGCTCTGCTTAGAATAATCTCGAATTTCAAGGCTGCAGCCACAAACGGCAGAAATTATTACATTGATTATAATTTGAGAACGAGCCCAATGTAGCAGCGCCATTGAATGCTGATTTACCACGGCCTTCTCTCAATATCGTCAAGGCACACAATTCAAAGGTTACTGTACTTAAAGTTACCGTAACGTTTTACTTGAAGGAGTAATGCTTATCGAAATGTGGTGAGATAAACATATTGCAGGCGCTGATCAAGACTCTTCGACTGCATCCGGCGTCAGACGATGAAAGTGAGGAGAGTGCCCCAGAGGATTCAGATGACGAAAGAGGCAGCTCTGATGAATCTGAAGGGGATATGAAGAAGGGAAGAGACGCAGGGGATTCAGAAGGCGGTCGTGAAGGTGAACAAAGTACTCCGACGACTTCGTTCTTCCTTCCATCGTCTACTCATATCAACATAGGTTAATATGAAAGACTCACTACTTTCGCATTATTTTTCATTGTAATACCCTCGCTTAAAAGGCCGTTTTTTCAACTTTTGACAAGTGAAGTTTACCTTTTGTACTTATTGGATACTCAAGACGAAAAAGATATTCGATTTGAGAAAAAAAGATACTTTTGAGTCCTATTATGATCTTTGCTTTCAACCCCACAATCTAATTATCATTCAATTTACTTTCACCGGTATCAATAACCTCCACTTATCGAAGAGAAAAATTGCCAGACGATGAAGAGATAAAAAAAGGAGAAATACCGTAGCTGAAAAAAGATCACTAGCATTTGTTGAAAAGATTTTTAAAAGGCCTCTTTTCGAGAAAGGAATTATGGAATAATGAATACAGGTGAAGGCAAGAGAAGAGAGTTTCTCAATATTCTAGACTCCCTCGCCCGAAGAATGAATAGAGATGAAGGCAAGAGAAGAGAGTTTCTCAATATTCTAGACTCCCTCGCTCGAAGAATGAATAGAGGTGAAGGCAAGAGAAGAGAGTTTCTCAATATTCTAGACTCCCTCGCTCGAAGAATGAATAGAGGGGAAGGCAAGAGAAGAGAGTTTCTCAATATTCTAGACTCCCTCGCTCGAAGAATGAATAGAGGTGAAGGCAAGAGAAGAGAGTTTCTCAATATTCTAGACTCCCTCGCTCGAAGAATGAATAGAGGTGAAGGCAAGAGAAGAGAGTTTCTCAATATTCTAGACTCCCTCGCTCGAAGAATGAATAGAGGTGAAGGCAAGAGAAGAGAGTTTCTCAATATTCTAGACTCCCTCGCTCGAAGAATGAATAGAGGTGAAGGCAAGAGAAGAGAGTTTCTCAATATTCTAGACTCCCTCGCTCGAAGAATGAATAGAGGGGAAGGCAAGAGAAGAGAGTTTCTCAATATTCTAGACTCCCTCGCTCGAAGAATGAATAGAGGTGAAGGCAAGAGAAGAGAGTTTCTCAATATTCTAGACTCCCTCGCTCGAAGAATGAATAGAGGTGAAGGCAAGAGAAGAGAGTTTCTCAATATTCTAGACTCCCTCGCTCGAAGAATGAATAGAGGTGAAGGCAAGAGAAGAGAGTTTCTCAATATTCTAGACTCCCTCGCTCGAAGAATGAATAGAGGTGAAGGCAAGAGAAGAGAGTTTCTCAATATTCTAGACTCCCTCGCTCGAAGAATGAATAGAGGTGAAGGCAAGAGAAGAGAGTTTCTCAATATTCTAGACTCCCTCGCTCGAAGAATGAATAGAGGTGAAGGCAAGAGAAGAGAGTTTCTCAATATTCTAGACTCCCTCGCTCGAAGAATGAATAGAGGTGAAGGCAAGAGAAGAGAGTTTCTCAATATTCTAGACTCCCTCGCTCGAAGAATGAATAGAGGTGAAGGCAAGAGAAGAGAGTTTCTCAATATTCTAGACTCCTTCGCTCGAAGAATGAATAGAGGTGAAGGCAAGAGAAGAGAGTTTCTCAATATTCTAGACTCCCTCGCTCGAAGAATGAATAGAGGTGAAGGCAAGAGAAGAGAGTTTCTCAATATTCTAGACTCCCTCGCTCGAAGAATGAATAGAGGTGAAGGCAAGAGAAGAGAGTTTCTCAATATTCTAGACTCCCTCGCTCGAAGAATGAATAGAGGTGAAGGCAAGAGAAGAGAGTTTCTCAATATTCTAGACTCTCTCGCTCGAAGAATGAATAGAGGTGAAGGCAAGAGAAGAGAGTTTCTCAATATTCTAGACTCCCTCGCTCGAAGAATGAATAGAGGTGAAGGCAAGAGAAGAGAGTTTCTCAATATTCTAGACTCCCTCGCTCGAAGAATGAATAGAGGTGAAGGCAAGAGAAGAGAGTTTCTCAATATTCTAGACTCCCTCGCTCGAAGAATGAATAGAGGTGAAGGCAAGAGAAGAGAGTTTCTCAATATTCTAGACTCCCTCGCTCGAAGAATGAATAGAGGTGAAGGCAAGAGAAGAGAGTTTCTCAATATTCTAGACTCCCTCGCTCGAAGAATGAATAGAGGTGAAGGCAAGAGAAGAGAGTTTCTCAATATTCTAGACTCCCTCGCTCGAAGAATGAATAGAGGTGAAGGCAAGAGAAGAGAGTTTCTCAATATTCTAGACTCCCTCGCTCGAAGAATGAATAGAGGTGAAGGCAAGAGAAGAGAGTTTCTCAATATTCTAGACTCCCTCGCTCGAAGAATGAATAGAGGTGAAGGCAAGAGAAGAGAGTTTCTCAATATTCTAGACTCCCTCGCTCGAAGAATGAATAGAGGTAAAGGCAAGAGAAGAGAGTTTCTCAATATTCTAGACTCTCTCGCTCGAAGAATGAATAGAGGTGAAGGCAAGAGAAGAGAGTTTCTCAATATTCTAGACTCCCTCGCTCGAAGAATGAATAGAGGTGAAGGCAAGAGAAGAGAGTTTCTCAATATTCTAGACTCCCTCGCTCGAAGAATGAATAGAGGTGAAGGCAAGAGAAGAGAGTTTCTCAATATTCTAGACTCCCTCGCTCGAAGAATGAATAGAGGTAAAGGCAAGAGAAGAGAGTTTCTCAATATTCTAGACTCTCTCGCTCGAAGAATGAATAGAGGTGAAGGCAAGAGAAGAGAGTTTCTCAATATTCTAGACTCCCTCGCTCGAAGAATGAATAGAGGTGAAGGCAAGAGAAGAGAGTTTCTCAATATTCTAGACTCCCTCGCTCGAAGAATGAATAGAGGTAAAGGCAAGAGAAGAGAGTTTCTCAATATTCTAGACTCCCTCGCTCGAAGAATGAATAGAGGTGAAGGCAAGAGAAGAGAGTTTCTCAATATTCTAGACTCCCTCGCTCGAAGAATGAATAGAGGTAAAGGCAAGAGAAGAGAGTTTCTCAATATTCTAGACTCTCTCGCTCGAAGAATGAATAGAGGTGAAGGCAAGAGAAGAGAGTTTCTCAATATTCTAGACTCCCTCGCTCGAAGAATGAATAGAGGTGAAGGCAAGAGAAGAGAGTTTCTCAATATTCTAGACTCCCTCGCTCGAAGAATGAATAGAGGTGAAGGCAAGAGAAGAGAGTTTCTCAATATTCTAGACTCCCTCGCTCGAAGAATGAATAGAGGTGAAGGCAAGAGAAGAGAGTTTCTCAATATTCTAGACTCCCTCGCTCGAAGAATGAATAGAGGTAAAGGCAAGAGAAGAGAGTTTCTCAATATTCTAGACTCCCTCGCTCGAAGAATGAATAGAGGTAAAGGCAAGAGAAGAGAGTTTCTCAATATTCTAGACTCCCTCGCTCGAAGAATGAATAGAGGTGAAGGCAAGAGAAGAGAGTTTCTCAATATTCTAGACTCCCTCGCTCGAAGAATGAATAGAGGTGAAGGCAAGAGAAGAGAGTTTCTCAATATTCTAGACTCCCTCGCTCGAAGAATGAATAGAGGTGAAGGCAAGAGAAGAGAGTTTCTCAATATTCTAGACTCCCTCGCTCGAAGAATGAATAGAGGTGAAGGCAAGAGAAGAGAGTTTCTCAATATTCTAGACTCCCTCGCTCGAAGAATGAATAGAGGTGGAGGCAAGAGAAGAGAGTTTCTCAATATTCTAGATTCCCTCGCTCGAAGAATGAATAGAGGTGAAGGCAAGAGAAGAGAGTTTCTCAATATTCTAGACTCCCTCGCTCGAAGAATGAATAGAGGTGAAGGCAAGAGAAGAGAGTTTCTCAATATTCTAGACTCCCTCGCTCGAAGAATGAATAGAGGTGAAGGCAAGAGAAGAGAGTTTCTCAATATTCTAGACTCCCTCGCTCGAAGAATGAATAGAGGTGAAGGCAAGAGAAGAGAGTTTCTCAATATTCTAGACTCCCTCGCTCGAAGAATGAATAGAGGTGAAGGCAAGAGAAGAGAGTTTCTCAATATTCTAGACTCCCTCGCTCGAAGAATGAATAGAGGTAAAGGCAAGAGAAGAGAGTTTCTCAATATTCTAGACTCTCTCGCTCGAAGAATGAATAGAGGTGAAGGCAAGAGAAGAGAGTTTCTCAATATTCTAGACTCCCTCGCTCGAAGAATGAATAGAGGTGAAGGCAAGAGAAGAGAGTTTCTCAATATTCTAGACTCCCTCGCTCGAAGAATGAATAGAGGTGAAGGCAAGAGAAGAGAGTTTCTCAATATTCTAGACTCCCTCGCTCGAAGAATGAATAGAGGTGAAGGCAAGAAAAGAGAGTTTCTCAATATTCTAGACTCCCTCGCTCGAAGAATGAATAGAGGTGAAGGCAAGAGAAGAGAGTTTCTCAATATTCTAGACTCCCTCGCTCGAAGAATGAATAGAGGTGAAGGCAAGAGAAGAGAGTTTCTCAATATTCTAGACTCCCTCGCTCGAAGAATGAATAGAGGTAAAGGCAAGAGAAGAGAGTTTCTCAATATTCTAGACTCCCTCGCTCGAAGAATGAATAGAGGTAAAGGCAAGAGAAGAGAGTTTCTCAATATTCTAGACTCCCTCGCTCGAAGAATGAATAGAGGTGAAGGCAAGAGAAGAGAGTTTCTCAATATTCTAGACTCCCTCGCTCGAAGAAGGAATAGAGGTGAAGGCAAGAGAAGAGAGTTTCTCAATATTCTAGACTCCCTCGCTCGAAGAATGAATAGAGGTGAAGGCAAGAGAAGAGAGTTTCTCAATATTCTAGATTCCCTCGCTCGAAGAATGAATAGAGGTGAAGGCAAGAGAATAGAGTTTCTCAATATTCTAGACTCCCTCGCTCGAAGAATGAATAGAGGTGAAGGCAAGAGAAGAGAGTTTCTCAATATTCTAGACTCCCTCGCTCGAAGACTGAATAGAGGTGAAGGCAAGAGAAGAGAGTTTCTCAATATTCTAGACTCCCTCGCTCGAAGAATGAATAGAGGTGAAGGCAAGAGAAGAGAGTTTCTCAATATTCTAACTCCCTCGCTCGAAGAATGAATAGAGGTGAAGGCAAGAGAAGAGAGTTTCTCAATATTCTAGACTCCCTCGCTCGAAGAATGAATAGAGGTGAAGGCAAGAGAAGAGAGTTTCTCAATATTCTAGACTCCCTCGCTCGAAGAATGAATAGAGGTGAAGGCAAGAGAAGAGAGTTTCTCAATATTCTAGACTCCCTCGCTCGAAGAATGAATATAGGTGAAGGCAAGAGAAGAGAGTTTCTCAATATTCTAGACTCCCTCGCTCGAAGAATGAATGAAGGGGAAGGCAAGAGAAGAGAGTTTCTCAATATTATAGACTCCCTCGCTCGAAGAATGAATAGAGGTGAAGGCAAGAGAAGAGAGTTTCTCAATATTCTAACTCCCTCGCTCGAAGAATGAATAGAGGTGAAGGCAAGAGAAGAGAGTTTCTCAATATTCTAGACTCCCTCGCTCGAAGAATGAATAGAGGTGAAGGCAAGAGAAGAGAGTTTCTCAATATTCTAGACTCCCTCGCTCGAAGAATGAATAGAGGTGAAGGCAAGAGAAGAGAGTTTCTCAATATTCTAGACTCCCTCGCTCGAAGAATGAATAGAGGTGAAGGCAAGAGAAGAGAGTTTCTCAATATTCTAGACTCCCTCGCTCGAAGAATGAATAGAGGTGAAGGCAAGAGAAGAGAGTTTCTCAATATTCTAGACTCCCTCGCTCGAAGAATGAATAGAGGTGAAGGCAAGAGAAGAGAGTTTCTCAATATTCTAGACTCCCTCGCTCGAAGAATGAATAGAGGTGAAGGCAAGAGAAGAGAGTTTCTCAATATTCTAGACTCCCTCGCTCGAAGAATGAATAGAGGTGAAGGCAAGAGAAGAGAGTTTCTCAATATTCTAGACTCCCTCGCTCGAAGAATGGATAGAGGTGAAGGCAAGAGAAGAGAGTTTCTCAATATTCTAGACTCCCTCGCTCGAAGAATGAATAGAGGTGAAGGCAAGAGAAGAGAGTTTCTCAATATTCTAGACTCCCTCGCTCGAAGAATGAATAGAGGTGAAGGCAAGAGAAGAGAGTTTCTCAATATTCTAGACTCCCTCGCTCGAAGAATGAATAGAGGTGAAGGCAAGAGAAGAGAGTTTCTCAATATTCTAGACTCCCTCGCTCGAAGAATGAATAGAGGTGAAGGCAAGAGAAGAGAGTTTCTCAATATTCTAGACTCCCTCGCTCGAAGAATGAATAGAGGTGAAGGCAAGAGAAGAGAGTTTCTCAATATTCTAGACTCCCTCGCTCGAAGAATGAATAGAGGTGAAGGCAAGAGAAGAGAGTTTCTCAATATTCTAGACTCCCTCGCTCGAAGAATGAATAGAGGTGAAGGCAAGAGAAGAGAGTTTCTCAATATTCTAGACTCCCTCGCTCGAAGAATGAATAGAGGTGAAGGCAAGAGAAGAGAGTTTCTCAATATTCTAGACTCCCTCGCTCGAAGAATGAATAGAGGTGAAGGCAAGAGAAGAGAGTTTCTCAATATTCTAGACTCCCTCGCTCGAAGAATGAATAGAGGTGAAGGCAAGAGACGAGAGTTTCTCAATATTCTAGACTCCCTCGCTCGAAGAATGAATAGAGGTGAAGGCAAGAGAAGAGAGTTTCTCAATATTCTAACTCCCTCGCTCGAAGAATGAATAGAGGTGAAGGCAAGAGAAGAGAGTTTCTCAATATTCTCGACTCCCTCGCTCGAAGAATGAATAGAGGTGAAGGCAAGAGAAGAGAGTTTCTCAATATTCTAGACTCCCTCGCTCGAAGAATGAATAGAGGTGAAGGCAAGAGAAGAGAGTTTCTCAATATTCTAGACTCCCTCGCTCGAAGAATGAATAGAGGGGAAGGCAAGAGAAGAGAGTTTCTCAATATTATAGACTCCCTCGCTCGAAGAATGAATAGAGGTGAAGGCAAGAGAAGAGAGTTTCTCAATATTCTAGACTCCCTCGCTCGAAGAATGAATAGAGGTGAAGGCAAGAGAAGAGAGTTTCTCAATATTCTAGACTCCCTCGCTCGAAGAATGAATAGAGGTGGAGGCAAGAGAAGAGAGTTTCTCAATATTCTAGACTCCCTCGCTCGAAGAATGAATAGAGGTGAAGGCAAGAGAAGAGAGTTTCTCAATATTCTAGACTCCCTCGCTCGAAGAATGAATAGAGGTGAAGGCAAGAGAAGAGAGTTTCTCAATATTCTAGACTCCCTCGCTCGAAGAATGAATAGAGGTGAAGGCAAGAGAAGAGAGTTTCTCAATATTCTAGACTCCCTCGCTCGAAGAATGAATAGAGGTGGAGGCAAGAGAAGAGAGTTTCTCAATATTCTAGACTCCCTCGCTCGAAGAATGAATAGAGGTGAAGGCAAGAGAAGAGAGTTTCTCAATATTCTAGACTCCCTCGCTCGAAGAATGAATAGAGGTGAAGGCAAGAGAAGAGAGTTTCTCAATATTCTAGACTCCCTCGCTCGAAGAATGAATAGAGGTGAAGGCAAGAGAAGAGAGTTTCTCAATATTCTAGACTCCCTCGCTCGAAGAATGAATAGAGGTGAAGGCAAGAGAAGAGAGTTTCTCAATATTCTAGACTCCCTCGCTCGAAGAATGAATAGAGGTGAAGGCAAGAGAAGAGAGTTTCTCAATATTCTAGACTCCCTCGCTCGAAGAATGAATAGAGGTAAAGGCAAGAGAAGAGAGTTTCTCAATATTCTAGACTCTCTCGCTCGAAGAATGAATAGAGGTGAAGGCAAGAGAAGAGAGTTTCTCAATATTCTAGACTCCCTCGCTCGAAGAATGAATAGAGGTGAAGGCAAGAGAAGAGAGTTTCTCAATATTCTAGACTCCCTCGCTCGAAGAATGAATAGAGGTGAAGGCAAGAGAAGAGAGTTTCTCAATATTCTAGACTCCCTCGCTCGAAGAATGAATAGAGGTGAAGGCAAGAAAAGAGAGTTTCTCAATATTCTAGACTCCCTCGCTCGAAGAATGAATAGAGGTGAAGGCAAGAGAAGAGAGTTTCTCAATATTCTAGACTCCCTCGCTCGAAGAATGAATAGAGGTGAAGGCAAGAGAAGAGAGTTTCTCAATATTCTAGACTCCCTCGCTCGAAGAATGAATAGAGGTAAAGGCAAGAGAAGAGAGTTTCTCAATGTTCTAGACTCCCTCGCTCGAAGAATGAATAGAGGTAAAGGCAAGAGAAGAGAGTTTCTCAATATTCTAGACTCCCTCGCTCGAAGAATGAATAGAGGTGAAGGCAAGAGAAGAGAGTTTCTCAATATTCTAGACTCCCTCGCTCGAAGAAGGAATAGAGGTGAAGGCAAGAGAAGAGAGTTTCTCAATATTCTAGACTCCCTCGCTCGAAGAATGAATAGAGGTGAAGGCAAGAGAAGAGAGTTTCTCAATATTCTAGATTCCCTCGCTCGAAGAATGAATAGAGGTGAAGGCAAGAGAAGAGAGTTTCTCAATATTCTAGACTCCCTCGCTCGAAGAATGAATAGAGGTGAAGGCAAGAGAAGAGAGTTTCTCAATATTCTAGACTCCCTCGCTCGAAGAATGAATAGAGGTGAAGGCAAGAGAAGAGAGTTTCTCAATATTCTAGACTCCCTCGCTCGAAGAATGAATAGAGGTGAAGGCAAGAGAAGAGAGTTTCTCAATATTCTAACTCCCTCGCTCGAAGAATGAATAGAGGTGAAGGCAAGAGAAGAGAGTTTCTCAATATTCTAGACTCCCTCGCTCGAAGAATGAATAGAGGTGAAGGCAAGAGAAGAGAGTTTCTCAATATTCTAGACTCCCTCGCTCGAAGAATGAATAGAGGTGAAGGCAAGAGAAGAGAGTTTCTCAATATTCTAGACTCCCTCGCTCGAAGAATGAATATAGGTGGAGGCAAGAGAAGAGAGTTTCTCAATATTCTAGACTCCCTCGCTCGAAGAATGAATGAAGGGGAAGGCAAGAGAAGAGAGTTTCTCAATATTATAGACTCCCTCGCTCGAAGAATGAATAGAGGTGAAGGCAAGAGAAGAGAGTTTCTCAATATTCTAGACTCCCTCGCTCGAAGAATGAATAGAGGTGAAGGCAAGAGAAGAGAGTTTCTCAATATTCTAGACTCCCTCGCTCGAAGAATGAATAGAGGTGAAGGCAAGAGAAGAGAGTTTCTCAATATTCTAGACTCCCTCGCTCGAAGAATGAATAGAGGTGAAGGCAAGAGAAGAGAGTTTCTCAATATTCTAGACTCCCTCGCTCGAAGAATGAATAGAGGTAAAGGCAAGAGAAGAGAGTTTCTCAATATTCTAGACTCTCTCGCTCGAAGAATGAATAGAGGTGAAGGCAAGAGAAGAGAGTTTCTCAATATTCTAGACTCCCTCGCTCGAAGAATGAATAGAGGTGAAGGCAAGAGAAGAGAGTTTCTCAATAATCTAGACTCCCTCGCTCGAAGAATGAATAGAGGTAAAGGCAAGAGAAGAGAGTTTCTCAATATTCTAGACTCCCTCGCTCGAAGAATGAATAGAGGTGAAGGCAAGAGAAGAGAGTTTCTCAATATTCTAGACTTCCTCGCTCGAAGAATGAATAGAGGTAAAGGCAAGAGAAGAGAGTTTCTCAATATTCTAGACTCTCTCGCTCGAAGAATGAATAGAGGTGAAGGCAAGAGAAGAGAGTTTCTCAATATTCTAGACTCCCTCGCTCGAAGAATGAATAGAGGTGAAGGCAAGAGAAGAGAGTTTCTCAATATTCTAGACTCCCTCGCTCGAAGAATGAATAGAGGTGAAGGCAAGAGAAGAGAGTTTCTCAATATTCTAGACTCCCTCGCTCGAAGAATGAATAGAGGTGAAGGCAAGAGAAGAGAGTTTCTCAATATTCTAGACTCCCTCGCTCGAAGAATGAATAGAGGTAAAGGCAAGAGAAGAGAGTTTCTCAATATTCTAGACTCCCTCGCTCGAAGAATGAATAGAGGTAAAGGCAAGAGAAGAGAGTTTCTCAATATTCTAGACTCCCTCGCTCGAAGAATGAATAGAGGTGAAGGCAAGAGAAGAGAGTTTCTCAATATTCTAGACTCCCTCGCTCGAAGAATGAATAGAGGTGAACGCAAGAGAAGAGAGTTTCTCAATATTCTAGACTCCCTCGCTCGAAGAATGAATAGAGGTGAAGGCAAGAGAAGAGAGTTTCTCAATATTCTAGACTCCCTCGCTTGAAGAATGAATAGAGGTGAAGGCAAGAGAAGAGAGTTTCTCAATATTCTAGACTCCCTCGCTCGAAGAATGAATAGAGGTGGAGGCAAGAGAAGAGAGTTTCTCAATATTCTAGATTCCCTCGCTCGAAGAATGAATAGAGGTGAAGGCAAGAGAAGAGAGTTTCTCAATATTCTAGACTCCCTCGCTCGAAGAATGAATAGAGGTGAAGGCAAGAGAAGAGAGTTTCTCAATATTCTAGACTCCCTCGCTCGAAGAATGAATAGAGGTGAAGGCAAGAGAAGAGAGTTTCTCAATATTCTAGACTCCCTCGCTCGAAGAATGAATAGAGGTGAAGGCAAGAGAAGAGAGTTTCTCAATATTCTAGACTCCCTCGCTCGAAGAATGAATAGAGGTGAAGGCAAGAGAAGAGAGTTTCTCAATATTCTAGACTCCCTCGCTCGAAGAATGAATAGAGGTAAAGGCAAGAGAAGAGAGTTTCTCAATATTCTAGACTCTCTCGCTCGAAGAATGAATAGAGGTGAAGGCAAGAGAAGAGAGTTTCTCAATATTCTAGACTCCCTCGCTCGAAGAATGAATAGAGGTGAAGGCAAGAGAAGAGAGTTTCTCAATATTCTAGACTCCCTCGCTCGAAGAATGAATAGAGGTGAAGGCAAGAGAAGAGAGTTTCTCAATATTCTAGACTCCCTCGCTCGAAGAATGAATAGAGGTGAAGGCAAGAAAAGAGAGTTTCTCAATATTCTAGACTCCCTCGCTCGAAGAATGAATAGAGGTGAAGGCAAGAGAAGAGAGTTTCTCAATATTCTAGACTCCCTCGCTCGAAGAATGAATAGAGGTGAAGGCAAGAGAAGAGAGTTTCTCAATATTCTAGACTCCCTCGCTCGAAGAATGAATAGAGGTAAAGGCAAGAGAAGAGAGTTTCTCAATATTCTAGACTCCCTCGCTCGAAGAATGAATAGAGGTAAAGGCAAGAGAAGAGAGTTTCTCAATATTCTAGACTCCCTCGCTCGAAGAAGGAATAGAGGTGAAGGCAAGAGAAGAGAGTTTCTCAATATTCTAGACTCCCTCGCTCGAAGAATGAATAGAGGTGAAGGCAAGAGAAGAGAGTTTCTCAATATTCTAGATTCCCTCGCTCGAAGAATGAATAGAGGTGAAGGCAAGAGAATAGAGTTTCTCAATATTCTAGACTCCCTCGCTCGAAGAATGAATAGAGGTGAAGGCAAGAGAAGAGAGTTTCTCAATATTCTAGACTCCCTCGCTCGAAGAATGAATAGAGGTGAAGGCAAGAGAAGAGAGTTTCTCAATATTCTAGACTCCCTCGCTCGAAGAATGAATAGAGGTGAAGGCAAGAGAAGAGAGTTTCTCAATATTCTAACTCCCTCGCTCGAAGAATGAATAGACGTGAAGGCAAGAGAAGAGAGTTTCTCAATATTCTAGACTCCCTCGCTCGAAGAATGAAAAGAGGTGAAGGCAAGAGAAGAGAGTTTCTCAATATTCTAGACTCCCTCGCTCGAAGAATGAATAGAGGTGAAGGCAAGAGAAGAGAGTTTCTCAATATTCTAGACTCCCTCGCTCGAAGAATGAATATAGGTGAAGGCAAGAGAAGAGAGTTTCTCAATATTCTAGACTCCCTCGCTCGAAGAATGAATGAAGGGGAAGGCAAGAGAAGAGAGTTTCTCAATATTATAGACTCCCTCGCTCGAAGAATGAATAGAGGTGAAGGCAAGAGAAGAGAGTTTCTCAATATTCTAGACTCCCTCGCTCGAAGAATGAATAGAGGTGAAGGCAAGAGAAGAGAGTTTCTCAATATTCTAGACTCCCTCGCTCGAAGAATGAATAGAGGTGGAGGCAAGAGAAGAGAGTTTCTCAATATTCTAGACTCCCTCGCTCGAAGAATGAATAGAGGTGAAGGCAAGAGAAGAGAGTTTCTCAATATTCTAGATTCCCTCGCTCGAATAATGAATAGAGGTGAAGGCAAGAGAAGAGAGTTTCTCAATATTCTAGACTCCCTCGCTCGAAGAATGAATAGAGGTGAAGGCAAGAGAAGAGAGTTTCTCAATATTCTAGACTCCCTCGCTCGAAGAATGAATAGAGGTGAAGGCAAGAGAAGAGAGTTTCTCAATATTCTAGACTCCCTCGCTCGAAGAATGAATAGAGGTAAAGGCAAGAGAAGAGAGTTTCTCAATATTCTAGACTCCCTCGCTCGAAGAATGAATAGAGGTGAAGGCAAGAGAAGAGAGTTTCTCAATATTCTAGACTCCCTCGCTCGAAGAATGAATAGAGGTGAAGGCAAGAGAAGAGAGTTTCTCAATATTCTAGACTCCCTCGCTCGAAGAATGGATAGAGGTGAAGGCAAGAGAAGAGAGTTTCTCAATATTCTAGACTCCCTCGCTCGAAGAATGAATAGAGGTGAAGGCAAGAGAAGAGAGTTTCTCAATATTCTAGACTCCCTCGCTCGAAGAATGAATAGAGGTGAAGGCAAGAGAAGAGAGTTTCTCAATATTCTAGACTCCCTCGCTCGAAGAATGAATAGAGGTGAAGGCAAGAGAAGAGAGTTTCTCAATATTCTAGACTCCCTCGCTCGAAGAATGAATAGAGGTGAAGGCAAGAGAAGAGAGTTTCTCAATATTCTAGACTTCCTCGCTCGAAGAATGAATAGAGGTGAAGGCAAGAGAAGAGAGTTTCTCAATATTCTAGACTCCCTCGCTCGAAGAATGAATAGAGGTGAAGGCAAGAGAAGAGAGTTTCTCAATATTCTAGACTCCCTCGCTCGAAGAATGAATAGAGGTGAAGGCAAGAGAAGAGAGTTTCTCAATATTCTAGACTCCCTCGCTCGAAGAATGAATAGAGGTGAAGGCAAGAGAAGAGAGTTTCTCAATATTCTAGACTCCCTCGCTCGAAGAATGAATAGAGGTGAAGGCAAGAGAAGAGAGTTTCTCAATATTCTAGACTCCCTCGCTCGAAGAATGAATAGAGGTGAAGGCAAGAGACGAGAGTTTCTCAATATTCTAGACTCCCTCGCTCGAAGAATGAATAGAGGTGAAGGCAAGAGAAGAGAGTTTCTCAATATTCTAACTCCCTCGCTCGAAGAATGAATAGAGGTGAAGGCAAGAGAAGAGAGTTTCTCAATATTCTCGACTCCCTCGCTCGAAGAATGAATAGAGGTGAAGGCAAGAGAAGAGAGTTTCTCAATATTCTAGACTCCCTCGCTCGAAGAATGAATAGAGGTGAAGGCAAGAGAAGAGAGTTTCTCAATATTCTAGACTCCCTCGCTCGAAGAATGAATAGAGGGGAAGGCAAGAGAAGAGAGTTTCTCAATATTATAGACTCCCTCGCTCGAAGAATGAATAGAGGTGAAGGCAAGAGAAGAGAGTTTCTCAATATTCTAGACTCCCTCGCTCGAAGAATGAATAGAGGTGAAGGCAAGAGAAGAGAGTTTCTCAATATTCTAGACTCCCTCGCTCGAAGAATGAATAGAGGTGGAGGCAAGAGAAGAGAGTTTCTCAATATTCTAGACTCCCTCGCTCGAAGAATGAATAGAGGTGAAGGCAAGAGAAGAGAGTTTCTCAATATTCTAGACTCCCTCGCTCGAAGAATGAATAGAGGTGAAGGCAAGAGAAGAGAGTTTCTCAATATTCTAGACTCCCTCGCTCGAAGAATGAATAGAGGTGAAGGCAAGAGAAGAGAGTTTCTCAATATTCTAGACTCCCTCGCTCGAAGAATGAATAGAGGTGGAGGCAAGAGAAGAGAGTTTCTCAATATTCTAGACTCCCTCGCTCGAAGAATGAATAGAGGTGAAGGCAAGAGAAGAGAGTTTCTCAATATTCTAGACTCCCTCGCTCGAAGAATGAATAGAGGTGAAGGCAAGAGAAGAGAGTTTCTCAATATTCTAGACTCCCTCGCTCGAAGAATGAATAGAGGTGAAGGCAAGAGAAGAGAGTTTCTCAATATTCTAGACTCCCTCGCTCGAAGAATGAATAGAGGTGAAGGCAAGAGAAGAGAGTTTCTCAATATTCTAGACTCCCTCGCTCGAAGAATGAATAGAGGTGAAGGCAAGAGAAGAGAGTTTCTCAATATTCTAGACTCCCTCGCTCGAAGAATGAATAGAGGTAAAGGCAAGAGAAGAGAGTTTCTCAATATTCTAGACTCTCTCGCTCGAAGAATGAATAGAGGTGAAGGCAAGAGAAGAGAGTTTCTCAATATTCTAGACTCCCTCGCTCGAAGAATGAATAGAGGTGAAGGCAAGAGAAGAGAGTTTCTCAATATTCTAGACTCCCTCGCTCGAAGAATGAATAGAGGTGAAGGCAAGAGAAGAGAGTTTCTCAATATTCTAGACTCCCTCGCTCGAAGAATGAATAGAGGTGAAGGCAAGAAAAGAGAGTTTCTCAATATTCTAGACTCCCTCGCTCGAAGAATGAATAGAGGTGAAGGCAAGAGAAGAGAGTTTTCTCAATATTCTAGACTCCCTCGCTCGAAGAATGAATAGAGGTGAAGGCAAGAGAAGAGAGTTTCTCAATATTCTAGACTCCCTCGCTCGAAGAATGAATAGAGGTAAAGGCAAGAGAAGAGAGTTTCTCAATATTCTAGACTCCCTCGCTCGAAGAATGAATAGAGGCAAAGGCAAGAGAAGAGAGTTTCTCAATATTCTAGACTCCCTCGCTCGAAGAATGAATAGAGGTGAAGGCAAGAGAAGAGAGTTTCTCAATATTCTAGACTCCCTCGCTCGAAGAAGGAATAGAGGTGAAGGCAAGAGAAGAGAGTTTCTCAATATTCTAGACTCCCTCGCTCGAAGAATGAATAGAGGTGAAGGCAAGAGAAGATAGTTTCTCAATATTCTAGATTCCCTCGCTCGAAGAATGAATAGAGGTGAAGGCAAGAGAATAGAGTTTCTCAATATTCTAGACTCCCTCGCTCGAAGAATGAATAGAGGTGAAGGCAAGAGAAGAGAGTTTCTCAATATTCTAGACTCCCTCGCTCGAAGAATGAATAGAGGTGAAGGCAAGAGAAGAGAGTTTCTCAATATTCTAGACTCCCTCGCTCGAAGAATGAATAGAGGTGAAGGCAAGAGAAGAGAGTTTCTGAATATTCTAACTCCCTCGCTCGAAGAATGAATAGAGGTGAAGGCAAGAGAAGAGAGTTTCTCAATATTCTAGACTCCCTCGCTCGAAGAATGAATAGAGGTGAAGGCAAGAGAAGAGAGTTTCTCAATATTCTAGACTCCCTCGCTCGAAGAATGAATAGAGGTGAAGGCAAGAGAAGAGAGTTTCTCAATATTCTAGACTCCCTCGCTCGAAGAATGAATATAGGTGAAGGCAAGAGAAGAGAGTTTCTCAATATTCTAGACTCCCTCGCTCGAAGAATGAATGAAGGGGAAGGCAAGAGAAGAGAGTTTCTCAATATTATAGACTCCCTCGCTCGAAGAATGAATAGAGGTGAAGGCAAGAGAAGAGAGTTTCTCAATATTCTAGACTCCCTCGCTCGAAGAATGAATAGAGGTGAAGGCAAGAGAAGAGAGTTTCTCAATATTCTAGACTCCCTCGCTCGAAGAATGAATAGAGGTGGAGGCAAGAGAAGAGAGTTTCTCAATATTCTAGACTCCCTCGCTCGAAGAATGAATAGAGGTGAAGGCAAGAGAAGAGAGTTTCTCAATATTCTAGACTCCCTCGCTCGAAGAATGAATAGAGGTGAAGGCAAGAGAAGAGAGTTTCTCAATATTCTAGACTCCCTCGCTCGAAGAATGAATAGAGGTGAAGGCAAGAGAAGAGAGTTTCTCAATATTCTAGACTCCCTCGCTCGAAGAATGAATAGAGGTGAAGGCAAGAGAAGAGAGTTTCTCAATATTCTAGACTCCCTCGCTCGAAGAATGAATAGAGGTGAAGGCAAGAGAAGAGAGTTTCTCAATATTCTAGACTCCCTCGCTCGAAGAATGAATAGAGGTGAAGGCAAGAGAAGAGAGTTTCTCAATATTCTAGACTCCCTCGCTCGAAGAATGAATAGAGGTGAAGGCAAGAGAAGAGAGTTTCTCAATATTCTAGACTCCCTCGCTCGAAGAATGGATAGAGGTGAAGGCAAGAGAAGAGAGTTTCTCAATATTCTAGACTCCCTCGCTCGAAGAATGAATAGAGGTGAAGGCAAGAGAAGAGAGTTTCTCAATATTCTAGACTCCCTCGCTCGAAGAATGAATAGAGGTGAAGGCAAGAGAAGAGAGTTTCTCAATATTCTAGACTCCCTTGCTCGAAGAATGAATAGAGGTGAAGGCAAGAGAAGAGAGTTTCTCAATATTCTAGACTCCCTCGCTCGAAAATGAATAGAGGTGAAGGCAAGAGAAGAGAATTTCTCAATATTCTAGACTCCCACGCTCGAAGAATGAATAGAGGTGAAGGCAAGAGAAGAGAGTTTCTCAATATTCTAGACTCCCTCGCTCGAAGAATGAATAGAGGTGAAGGCAAGAGAAGAGAGTTTCTCAATATTCTAGACTCCCTCGCTCGAAGAATGAATAGAGGTGAAGGCAAGAGAAGAGAGTTTCTCAATATTCTAGACTCCCTCGCTCGAAGAATGAATAGAGGTGAAGGCAAGAGAAGAGAGTTTCTCAATATTCTAGACTCCCTCGCTCGAAGAATGAATAGAGGTGAAGGCAAGAGAAGAGAGTTTCTCAATATTCTAGACTCCCTCGCTCGAAGAATGAATAGAGGTGAAGGCAAGAGACGGGAGTTTCTCAATATTCTAGACTCCCTCGCTCGAAGAATGAATAGAGGTGAAGGCAAGAGAAGAGAGTTTCTCAATATTCTAACTCCCTCGCTCGAAGAATGAATAGAGGTGAAGGCAAGAGAAGAGAGTTTCTCAATATTCTCGACTCCCTCGCTCGAAGAATGAATAGAGGTGAAGGCAAGAGAAGAGAGTTTCTCAATATTCTAGACTCCCTCGCTCGAAGAATGAATAGAGGGGAAGGCAAGAGAAGAGAGTTTCTCAATATTATAGACTCCGTCGCTCGAAGAATGAATAGAGGTGAAGGCAAGAGAAGAGAGTTTATCAATATTCTAGACTCCCTCGCTCGAAGAATGAATAGAGGTGAAGGCAAGAGAAGAGAGTTTCTCAATATTCTAGACTCCCTCGCTCGAAGAATGAATAGAGGTGGAGGCAAGAGAAGAGAGTTTCTCAATATTCTAGACTCCCTCGCTCGAAGAATGAATAGAGGTGAAGGCAAGAGAAGAGAGTTTCTCAATATTCTAGACTCCCTCGCTCGAAGAATGAATAGAGGTGAAGGCAAGAGAAGAGAGTTTCTCAATATTCTAGACTCCCTCGCTCGAAGAATGAATAGAGGTGAAGGCAAGAGAAGAGAGTTTCTCAATATTCTAGACTCCCTCGCTCGAAGAATGAATAGAGGTGAAGGCAAGAGAAGAGAGTTTCTCAATATTCTAGACTCCCTCGCTCGAAGAATGAATAGAGGTGAAGGCAAGAGAAGAGAGTTTCTCAATATTCTAGACTCCCTCGCTCGAAGAATGAATAGAGGTGAAGGCAAGAGAAGAGAGTTTCTCAATATTCTAGACTCCCTCGCTCGAAGAATGAATAGAGGTGAAGGCAAGAGAAGAGAGTTTCTCAATATTCTAGACTCCCTCGCTCGAAGAATGAATAGAGGTGAAGGCAAGAGAAGAGATTTTCTCAATATTCTAGACTCCCTCGCTCGAAGAATGAATAGAGGTGAAGGCAAGAGACGAGAGTTTCTCAATATTCTAGACTCCCTCGCTCGAAGAATGAATAGAGGTGAAGGCAAGAGAAGAGAGTTTCTCAATATTCTAACTCCCTCGCTCGAAGAATGAATAGAGGTGAAGGCAAGAGAAGAGAGTTTCTCAATATTCTCGACTCCCTCGCTCGAAGAATGAATAGAGGTGAAGGCAAGAGAAGAGAGTTTCTCAATATTCTAGACTCCCTCGCTCGAAGAATGAATAGAGGTGAAGGCAAGAGAAGAGAGTTTCTCAATATTCTAGACTCCCTCGCTCGAAGAATGAATAGAGGTGAAGGCAAGAGAAGAGAGTTTCTCAATATTCTAGACTCCCTCGCTCGAAGAATGAATAGAGGTGAAGGCAAGAGACGAGAGTTTCTCAATATTCTAGACTCCCTCGCTCGAAGAATGAATAGAGGTGAAGGCAAGAGAAGAGAGTTTCTCAATATTCTAGACTCCCTCGCTCGAAGAATGAATAGAGGTGAAGGCAAGAGAAGAGAGTTTCTCAATATTCTAGACTCCCTCGCTCGAAGAATGAATAGAGGTGAAGGCAAGAGAAGAGAGTTTCTCAATATTCTAGACTCCCTCGCTCGAAGAATGAATAGAGGTGAAGGCAAGAGAAGAGAGTTTCTCAATATTCTAGACTCCCTCGCTCGAAGAATGGATAGAGGTGAAGGCAAGAGAAGAGAGTTTCTCAATATTCTAGACTCCCTCGCTCGAAGAATGAATAGAGGTGAAGGCAAGAGAAGAGAGTTTCTCAATATTCTAGACTCCCTCGCTCGAAGAATGAATAGAGGTGAAGGCAAGAGAAGAGAGTTTCTCCATATTCTAGACTCCCTCGCTCGAAGAATAAATAGAGGTGAAGGCAAGAGAAGAGAGTTTCTCAATATTCTAGACTCCCTCGCTCAAAGAATGAATAGAGGTGAAGGCAAGAGAAGAGAGTTTCACAATATTCTAGACTCCCTAGCTCGAAGAACGGTCGTTTTTGTGAACGAAGTTGAGAAGTGAACGAAGCAAATGCCAAATTAGCATTATAAATAACACCGTAATCCATTTGCATTTTTTGGATTTTCGTCGTGAGAAAAATGAACCTACGAAATTACGACTCTATAGCTGTGAACTATGGTCTCCTTCTTCCATAGGTCTACTTACTGTACTGAAATAGCCACTCTATAGCTGTGAACTATGGGCTCCTTCTTCCATAGGTCTACTTACTGTACTGAAATAGCCACTCTATAGCTGTGAACTATGGTCTCCTTCTTCCATAGGTCTACTTACTGTACTGAAATAGCCACTCTATAGCTGTGAACTATGGTCTCCTTCTTCCATAGGTCTACTTACTGTACTGAAATAGCAAAAATGCAACGATCGTTCAGTCGACGCATTCTTTATAGAAATGGCATTACTAACTACTTGCTTTTTCAAAAAAACTATCTTCACTTGACTATGGAAGAAAATTTGCCGATCTTTGCTTGTTACATAAATTTATCCATGAAAAATCATATTTCGACACACGTCTCCTTTTTAAGCTGCAACCAGGGGTTAAATAAAGACCGGATCGGTCCCGTCGGCGGATACATGTACACACACTATTGACAAAAAACTCCCTCTCTTTTCTTACCCTTTTCCTTCATCCATTCTTCTTTTTTCCTCCAAATTTTGAGCGGCGGATACATGTAAACCCAGATTGGGCGGCTCCATTTAACCCCTGGCTGCAACCCACTCCATAGAGTCAACGAATATCACACTCGTTGAGAATATGTAGTTCTTCTCTTCCATTAGAGAGATTCTAAAAATACATTCGGAACAATCTCCCTAACCCGCTTGTATCATTAAACTCTCCTCATTCCTTTAAAACTTCTCTCTCATGTTTTCTTGAATATCTCCTTGTACCCAACTCACTAATCAGACTGTAACAGCTAGCCACTTCACTTCAAACTTTTCCATTGTTTTAGTGAAACATTCTTCATTAACCTTCATGATTTAGACATACTCTGTGAATTATTCTTCTTTTTTTTGCGGTGCAGAAATCTAGATGTTTCGATTGTGCCATTTTAGACTGAACTCACGCTCGCGTCGGTTATCCGTCTTGTATAACTAATATGTGTACAAAACTGGAATATTGATTGATTGATTAATTGATTGATCACTTTCTTCATCTTACACCAAAAATATTTTTTGAAAAGCTACATAAATGATTTCGTTCTTTTATGGTATCAAAACCTATTTTTAGGTGCAACAATGAGAGATCGGAGGAAAGAGGAGTTTTTGGAGGAACCCTCCACGATTAAAGGCGTTCATACAATTGAAACAAGAAGCGAAATGAGGCCGAATAGGAAGATGCGAAGACAAGCGGCTGCGCAGCCTCAATCAGGTTAGTGCTTTTGAAAGACCATGTTAGTATTTTGGTTGACGAAACTAGTGATCTTGATGAACCAAGTAATTGCTTTTGGTAGATTAAGTTGAGGTTAAAAGTTTGTTTGAGGTTCGCATTGAGGATGGTTTCGATGAAATTTTTCTGAATTTAGGAAACGGTTTTACAATGTTCTTTCGGTCTTTTCTTGGCTATCCGAAAGTATTCGTCGTAGAAACATACCAAATCTTTCTACAGAAACCAAAAAACTTTTTATCAAAACCAGGTTTTTACGTCAAGATTGGTTTCTGTGTGAAAATATCAATTGTGACCATTCTCTTGTAGACATGCATCCGTCATGGATAGCAAAGCAACGAATGCAGGAATTGCTTCAAGCTAAACCAGCGGGGAAAAAGACGGTTTTCGAATGAACCACTTGGTATGAAAACCATTTCTTACCAAAACCCAGTCCGGCGTTCCATCTCTTCCCGCCATTCGATACATATTTTACTTCAGATGTATTGTTATATTCTTGCATGACCTAGCCAATAATAATATAATGTATTCATGAATAAAGAGTATTTTGAGTTTCAAGTTTTGAATTTTAAAAAAAATTTAAATAGTTGTTTCACTGGAAAATTTTGCTTTGAAGTTGTTAAGTTTTTGTTCTTTTTTGTGTTTTCTGTTGTTGTGTGTTATTCAAATGCTTGTTCGACCAAATCTGTTCAAGGTTATATTGGAGAATAAACAGTTTTAAATATTCTTGCGTTCTAAGAAAAGTGGGCAACAATATTAATACTAGAAGAAGTTGGGGGGTTAATACTAGAAGAAGTTGGGGGGTTAATACTAGAAGAAGTTGGGGGGGGTTAATACTAGAAGAAGTTGGGGGGTTAATACTAGAAGAAGTTGGGGGGTTAATACTAGAAGAAGTTGGGGGGTTAATACTAGAAGAAGTTGGGGGGTTAATACTAGAAGAAGTTGGGGGGTTAATACTAGAAGAAGTTGGGGGGTTAATACTAGAAGAAGTTGGGGGGGTTAATACTAGAAGAAGTTGGGGGGGTTAATACTAGAAGAAGTTGGGGGGTTAATACTAGAAGAAGTTGGGGGGTTAATACTAGAAGAAGTTGGGGGGTTAATACTAGAAGAAGTTGGGGGGTTAATACTAGAAGAAGTTGGGGGGTTAATACTAGAAGAAGTTGGGGGGTTAATACTAGAAGAAGTTGGGGGGTTAATACTAGAAGAAGTTGGGGGGTTAATACTAGAAGAAGTTGGGGGGGTTAATACTAGAAGAAGTTGGGGGGTTAATACTAGAAGAAGTTGGGGGGTTAATACTAGAAGAAGTTGGGGGGTTAATACTAGAAGAAGTTGGGGGGTTAATACTAGAAGAAGTTGGAGGGGTTAATACTAGAAGAAGTTGGGGGGTTAATACTAGAAGAAGTTGGGGGGTTAATACTAGAAGAAGTTGGGGGGTTAATACTAGAAGAAGTTGGGGGGTTAATACTAGAAGAAGTTGGGGGGTTAATACTAGAAGAAGTTGGGGGGTTAATACTAGAAGAAGTTGGGGGGTTAATACTAGAAGAAGTTGGGGGGTTAATACTAGAAGAAGTTGGGGGGTTAATACTAGAAGAAGTTGGGGGGTTAATACTAGAAGAAGCCAGTTTGAATGAAGTTATCATAGTAATCTGAATAATTTTTCTTGTGCATTAAAATAACGTGAACAATCAGGTATAGCCTTCAAAAGGTTCGAATTCGATGAGGATAGCCTTCTGAAGGTATAGAATGGGATGCGGGGCCTATCCCATTTTCACACTTCAAGGCACCTTTCTAGTTTCTGAAAGAACAGACCGAATTGAAAATCTAAACTGTGATTAGTAGTTTAGTTGTTCTTTAGCGCAAACCTTGTATGAGCCTCAGCAGATAGAAAGTGCTCTGGAGAATGCAAATCTCCTTCGTGTTCCCTCGCAGATAAGTGCGGAAGCCTAGAGCAAAAGTAGAGAAGAATGAAACGCACTCCGGCCATCAGAACATGAAAGCCGAACCCGCGATTGCAGAGTTGCCAGACTGATTGCCGAACCCGCGATTGCAGAGTTGCCAGACTGATGGAGCGAGTCGCAGGATTTTGATTGTGCAGGAGCATTTACCTCACAATAAAGATTGGTTCACGCATACATACGTGCTTAGTTCTCAGTGTTTACAAGCGATTTCTTTCGTGTTCGTCCACCTCTGCATCACAGAAATCCTCTTTTTAATTGTTGTTGTAAAAGTGGTTTTCCTCATAAACTCTTCTTCTCCCTGCGCTTCTCTATACGATTATATCGAACTCATAGGTTGATTCAGTAATACTAAAGTTTAACACCGGTACTTGTGCGTATTCTTTCAAGTGTGAATATGTCGATCGTGCTCAAAACTACATAGGTAAAGGTTGTGGTGCATTGAACGGACACCGAACCAAAATCGTGTTTTTACCGCCAATGTGATTTCAATTGAGCAACAATTGGAATCACATTGCACACAATCCCTCGCACTTTCACTGCTTTTGAGCTGTTATTTTGAGAGTGAGGAGAGGGTTGACACGGTGTAAGATATCGCACCCCCATGCTGCACATGAATGTTTCTTTTGTAAAAAGAGACTGAAGCATAATTTTAATTCTAATTTACCCCCACTACCTCAAGCAAAACAGTTTGCGTCAATGGCAGTGGAATCTAATAAAACTATCGCACGGAATAAAACTGAGGATATTTCACTTTTAGCCCCACACTCACTTTTAGCACCCCCGAGACACAAGAGCACTCCCACCTCATAGTAAAGCATATAGGTGGGGGGGTGCTAGAGAGGAACGATAGAAAAAAAGCTTAAATGAAAGTGTTAAAAATTTAGTTCTAATCCTTCACCATAGAAAAATGAGGATTAAAGTCACGCCCGAACCTTCTCAAAAGACCTAACCCCCCTACAGCGCCATTTCTTCAGTTATAAAGTCTTTAGAAGACTACCGTCTTTTTTTAAAATTTTTTTAATCAACTTCTATTTTTTGTACTCGAGCCTAAGCAATGATTCCATAGAACAACTAACTTCCGAGAAAAGTAAAATTCAAATTACAACTTGAGAGAATAGAAGCCCTCTGTCAACGCAAGAATAAAAGAATCCGTAAAATCGTGATGTAGTATCCATATAAAAACGTGGTTCCACTGGGATGGAACATTTGTACAAAAGAACTTTTTCAGTGAATTTTTTTCGTGAAGGAAGCTTAAGGAGAACTCAATTAAAGCGAGTCTACGGTGCGGAATCGTAATTAGCTGTTTGTCGATTCGTTACCACAACATTAATGGCACAATGCTAATCTGTGCAATATTAATATATGATAGGCTTGATGGTCTTGCTCTTATGTTGAAGTACTGTTTATATCTTCAAAACAGCCTTATTTTTTAAAAATTACTTTTTTAAATGGTTCACAGTGTCTTTCTAGACTTAGCAGAAGCCTCCGACAATATACCTCGAGCTCTGATGTCGTTTACACATTTTTCTTCATGAAAGCTCCGAATCTGGGCTGATTTTTTTTTTGAAATTGATAGACACAAAGGAGACGGAGAGGGGGGCTTAGAGAGACCAAGAAAGACGCAGAGAGAGAGAGAGAGAGAGAGAGAGAGAGAGAGAGAGAGAGAGAGAGAGAGAGAGAGAGAGAGAGAGAGAGAGAGAGAGAGAGAGAGAGAGAGAGAGAGAGAGAGAGAGAGAGAGAGAGAGCAAGAAACAAGGGGAGATGGAGAGAGAGAGAATTAACAAGAGAAAGAGACAGACATACACTTAAAGAGAGAAGCAAACAAAAAGACAGCAATACAGAAATAGAGACAAAGGGAGAGAGAGAGACAAGGAGAAGAGTTAGCTCAACAGAGAAGACAGTTGAGATCCTAGTTCTGTTTTCCTTGTGTTCGTGCCGCCCAATTGTCCTTATTATAACTCTTACCACAAAATAAGCCGTAAAGTAGTCTCGGTGACTTCAAAAGTCTAAACAATCGCTCGAAATTCTATGCCTCCTTTCATGACAAACAAGGCATCCTTAATGTACAACATATGTACTTCTTGCAAAAGGGTATGATTCGCGAATGATAACGAGGCGGTAGAACAAAAAAGGAAAGTTTATTAGAAACCGAAAAATCTGGTGAAAATGGTGGTATTGCGCGTGACTATTTTGAATAGAGTCTCATGTTCAAACCCGCCTTCGGAAAGATCCACCGAAACAAAGAGATCAAGAAATTTTGATAGGGCTTGCACGAGTTCGACTCTCCCTACTGCAGCTATCCATATTGGATGTGATCCAGGAATGTGTCACTGGTCCTGCCAGGATTACACTGTATCTTATATCGTAAGAACTCGTACCCGGCCACGAGGCGGGAAAAGTACAAGGAAGGTATACATGTAGATCCACTCCCTTCGCTTGATAACATGTTAATTTTTTTCTTTCATATATTTGAGGCGGGACAGGGGGGGGGGCTCACAAAACAGTCTTGCGAGACTGTAAAAATATCCTAAGAATATGTAAGAGCCTTATCGAACACGGCAAAGTGGGAATTCAAGCGACTGGGCAACGCTAAGAATAATTATTAGGAAACACAGACTTTCGAGATAAGATTCTCCTGCACGATGCCTCAGTTCATTTAGTTTCCGTAATCAATGAACAATCGGGAGATATAAACGTCCTTGGCAAGCGACTATTATTCTGTGACCTTATGGTTATCAGTAGACCCTGTTTGAGCAGCGAAGATAGCTGCTATCAATCTCTCCAAGTCCTGATCGTTTGTTGGTTTGAAGATTGGTTTTCAGGCTTTCACCGCAATTTCGATACAACGATACTAAAATAAGAAAAAAATTCCATTAAAAAAAACTGGATTAGAGATAGAGCACTATCGGGGAGAAGAAAACTTGGAACAAAATACTGAAATAAGAAAATGGAGAGAAATTTCGCAGTTTGGGAGTGGGAAGCAGATCTTATGTTTCGTTTCGCACAGTTTCATTATCTGTTGCAGATGACCTCAACATCTGGATATTGATTGATTTGCTCTCTTTCTATGGGCAATGCTATCAACCGCTTTTAACCAACTTTTCCTCTTATGCTTCTGTCTCTTACGTTTCTCTTTCTTCACTTTCAACTTACCTCTTTCACCTATTATTCTCTTCTTACTCATTCATTAACTCTACCTTGTTTCTTTTCTCTCTCTCTATCTCCCTCTGTCTCATTCTCTCTCTCTATCTCCCTCTGTCTCATTCTTTCTATCTCTCTCTCTATCTCCCTCTGTCTCATTCTTTCTCTCTCTATCTCCCTCTGTCTCATTATTTCTCTCTCTCTCTATCTCCCTCTGTCTCATTCTTGCTCTCTCTATCTACCTCTGTCTCATTGTTTCTTTCTCTCTCTCTCTCTCTCTCTCTCTCTCTCTCTCTCTCTATCTCCCTCTGTCTCATTCTTTCTCTCTATCTCTATCTCCCTCTGTCTCATTCTTTCTCTCTCTAACTCCCTCTGTCTCATTCTTGCTCTCTCTATCTCCCTCTGTCTCATTCTTTCTCTCTCTCTATCTCCCTCTGTCTCATTCTTTCTCTCTCTCTCTATCTCCCTCTGTCTCATTCCTGCTCTCTCTGTCTCCCTCTGTCTCATTCTTTCTCTCTCTCTCTATCTCCCTCTGTCTCATTCTTTCTCTCTCTCTCTCCATCTCCCTCTGTCTCATTCTTTCTCTCTCTCTATCTCCCTCCGTCTCATTCCTTCTCTCTCTCTATCTACCTCTGTCTCATTCTTTCTCTCTCTCTCGCTCTCTCTCTATCTCCCTTTGTCTCATTCTTTCTCTCTCTATCTCCCTCTGTCTCATTCCTTCTCTCTCTATCTCCCTCTGTCTCATTCTTTTTCTCTCTATCTCCCTCTGTCTCATTCTTTCTCACTCTCTCTATCTCCCTCTTTCTCATTCTTTCTCTCTCTCTCTCTCTCCCTCCCTCTGTCTCAATCTTTCTCTGTCTCTATCTCCCTATGTCTCATTCTTTCTCTCTCTATCTCTATCTCTTTCTGTCTCATTCTTTCTCTCTCTCTATCTCCCTCTGTCTCATTCTTTCTCACTCTCTCTATCTCCCTCTGTCTCATTCTATCTCTCTCTCTCTCTCTCTCTATCTCCCTCTGTCTTATTCTTTCTCTCTCTCTTTCTCCCTCTGTCTCATTCTTTCTCTCTCTCTATCTCCCTCTGTCTCATTCTTTCTCTCTCTTTCTCTCTCTCTCTCTCTCTATCTCCCTCTGTCTCATTCTTTCTCTCTATCTCTATCTCCCTCTGTCTCATTCTTTCTCTCTCTATCTCCCTCTGTCTCATTCTTGCTCTCTCTATCTCCCTCTGTCTCATTCTTTTTCTCTCTATCTCCCTCTGTCTCATTCTTTCCCTCTCTCTATCTCCCTCTGTCTCATTCATTCTCTCTCTCTATCTCCCTCTGTCTCATTCTTTCTCTCTTGATGTTTCGTTTTTTAATACATTAGTGACTCTCACTAACTCTCTTCATCCATATAATTTTATTTGTCATTTACTCTATCAACCTTCCCCTTTCTTTTTTATTCCTTTTTCTTTTTTATTCCTCCAATTTTCTTGCTCTCTTTCATTCTTTCTCGGCCTGTCCCTCTTTCTATCTCCTTCTCTGCCTCTCTTTGAAGCTCTCTCTCTCTCTCTCCTTTTTCCTTTTTTCTCTCTGTATATATCGTTCTGTCTACCTTTCCGTCTCTCTCTCTCTTTCTCTTTCTTTCTCTTCCTATATATCGTTCTCTCTGCCTCTGTGTTTCTACCTCTCTCTTTCTGTCTTTCCCTATATCGTTCTCTTTACCTCTGTCTCTCTCTTTATTATTATCTCTCTGTCTCTATCTCTTTCTCTTGCTTTGTCTTTCTGTGTCCCCTTCCGGGAACCCCTTCCCCCCCTTTCCAATCCTCTCCCCTGATGAGGAATGAAATAAAATCTGAGTCATTACCAAGTTGCACTTTGATTTAGTCTTATCTCAATCGAGAACCTCTTCCATCTTCTGACTGTTCTCCCATGTTTTACGCACACTTTTCGTGTACATCAATAGGATGATGTGGGTGCTTAACTGCTACCTCTCATTCTTCAACACTTTCTCCTGTCTCTCATTCTCTACCCCTTCCTCACGCGCTCTCTCTCTCTCTCTTATGCTTCTCTGTTCCTCTCTGCCTCATGAACTCTCTCCCCTCTCCTTTTTTCTGTTCCTCTCTCTCTTATGCGCTCTTAAACATCCCTGCTTCTCTGCCTCTCAACTTGTGTCCTCTAGCTGACACATGCTCTCTCTCCCCGTCTCCTTAACCGCTCCATTACTACACATCCGGAATCGTCGTATTATGTTATAAGAAAGTAATTTTAGGACTTTCAAATGAATTTCGGAGGGGCTTTCATTCAGTTCACACGTTATAATTGACTTGTGAACAATTTCTTTTTCACCAATTCTCGACCACTATTGATTTTGCTGGAGAGACAAAGGAAAGAGAGAGAAGAGAGGAGTGAAACTGGGGAGAGAAGAGACAGAAGGAAGAATGAGGAGAGAGAAGAGCAGCGATAAGAATGAGTAAGAAAAGGAGAAGAAACTCAGAGAGATTTTGAGAGGGGAAGAGAAAGAGAGAGGGGGAGGAATTATTCAGAATGAGAAGTTTAAGAGGAAAGTAGAGCTAGGAGAATAGGAAAAAATAAGATAATAAAAGGCGAATGTGCAAAGAGAGACAGTTTGAGAGAGAAAAAGATATAGAGAGAGCCAGAGAGAAAGAGAGACATAAAGAGATAAACAGAGATAGAGATATGGGGAAGGCTTCCTTGAGTAAAGAGAGAGAGAGAGGAAAGTAGGAAACGAGAGATAAATGCGACAAAAAAAGAGAAAAAAATTCATTCCAGAAACTTTGTTTAAAAAATAATTTAGCAATTCAGAAAACAGTTAGACAATGACAGGCAAAAGAACTTCTTACAAGATGAAATATACCCATATATAATATGTATATCTCATTTTTAATGACGGACAAAAATGGTGTAAGACTTTAATGGAAAAAGGAGTATGAGAGAAAGAGACAAATAGAGAGAGAGAGAGAAAATAGAGTTAAAAGGATAGAAGCGAGAGAAAAAACCCGATAAAAAAACTGAAAAGAAAGAGAAAGAGAAATAGGATTTTTAGATAAAACGTTAGAAAAGAGAAAACGGAAGAGTGAAAAAAAGGCAGAGAGATAGAAAAGAATGAACAGCAAACATGAAGTAAAGAGAGAATAATGTTTTTAAAGAGGGAGACAGTGCGAGAGAGAGAACGAGAGAGTATGAGAGAAATAGAGAGAGAGAGGGAGAGAGAGAGAGGGAGAGAGAGAGGGAGAGAGGGAGAGAGAGAGAAATAGAGAGAGAGGGAGGGAGAGAGCGAGAGAGAGGGAGGGAGAGAGAGAGAGAGAGAGAGGGAGAGAGAGGGAGAGAGAGACAGAGAGAGAGACAGAGAGAGAGACAGAGAGAGACAGAGAGAGAGAGGGAGCTCTGAGTTCACCTGTAGCATAATTCCCAATCCCTTACAACCCATAACATAATCAGAATAGAGTGCGATTCTCTCCATTCCTTCTCCAACTCTTCGATGCTGCTTCCATATCTCATGACCGTTCTTTGTCTTCGATGATACCCAGTGGCAACTCATCCCACCATCTTATTTCTTCCTCTCACTCCTTTCTTTCTTCGTTTTCTCTTTCTCTCTCTCTCTCTCTTTCTGTCTCTCTCTCTTTCTCTCTCTTCTCCTCTATCGTTCTCCGTGTCTTCCCATCTCTCTCGCGTGCAAGATTGTAAATGCCGTCCATAAATCAGTTCGGATTAGATACACTTCAACATACAAATCAACCAGAATGAGCAATTATGACCCGCAAGTTATTTTTGCTGACTTGGGCATCGTTACTAGTCTTTCTCTTTCAATAATTAACGTTCGTTTCCTCTCTAAAACTCTAACTTTTCTTGTGTTCTCCTTTCCTCTCTCATCTCTACTTCGACCTCTTATATGGTTTTGTTGAGTTGAAGTAAAAACTACCATAAATCCCATCATGTTGTTCTTATTGGGATTCCAGTAATTTATTTATAAAGTTGATATTGAGAGCGACTCAGTCAATACAATGTTTCTGATGACAGGTTAAGACAAACAGTAAATGAGTGAGAGAGAAAAGGATAGACAGTAAAGAAATCAAGAGAGTGGAAGAGAAGTAAAAGAAATGAAGAGAGATAAAGAGAGGTACTTGAAGAGCGAGAGAAAAAGTTAGCAAGAAAAAGTAAGTAATAAGGTAGGTATCATCCAGAGGCATCAAAAAGAGAATGAGAAACAGCGAAGCTTGAATATCACTTGAAGAACCTTTTAACTCAAAAGGGTGACTCTCTTCCTCATGAGTATGATCTACTTCCAAGTTGATAGTGATGACTCTTTTGTTGTGATGACTTCTCTGTAGTGGTGAATTCTATGTTTTGGTGACTTCTCTGTTGGGATGAGTCATCTGTAGTGATGGCTCAACTTCAGTGAAAACTCCTTTCTGTCATGACTTTTTTGTAAAAAAATAGGAATGACTTTTCTGTAGGAATGACTTCTTTGAATTGATGACTCTCCTGTGGATATAACTTCAGTTCTGTAGTTACAACTCCCTTGTTAGGATGATTTTTTGCAAGAATTACATTGCTGTAGATGAATTCTCCATTCTAATAACTTCTGTGTTGTAATAAGTTTCCTATGGATGCTAATCACTCCACTGTACAGGGTGTCCATGGATTACTGTACAGGGTGTCCATGGATTATGGTGACATAGACTTTACTGCGTAATTTCCTTGAAACTCAACAACATAAAACTTCTTGTTCGTAATAGTGATGTAGTGATGAACTACTATGTAAGAATGACTATTCTGTAGTAATGACTCATCTATGGTATTAAATAATTTGAATGAAAACTTTCCTGTGGACATGACTCTTTTGTGATAATGACTTCTCGGTGAAACTGACAACTCATGACTCTTTTGTGATAATGACTTCTCGGTGAAACTGACAACTCATCTGTTCAGAAAAACCCTGTGTAACTCTTGAAACCGTACAAACTACGATTCCGCCATCAATTGACTACCCAGTAGATATGAATCTTATGCCGTAATAAATTCTCTGTAGTATCAACTCTTTTGTAAGCATGACTTCTCTAGAGTAATGACTATTCTCTAGTGATGACTCTTGAAACCGTACAAACGACGATTCCTCCAATTCCTTTTTCCTCAATCGATTAAAAGTCAATTGAACTTTTGTTTTTCCCTTCCTAGTCAGCTTCGTGTTTTCCTAAATTTTAGTCTAAGAAAGCTGAGTTTTATCATTCTATTTCTGTCTCACTCTTCCACCTAAACCTTCTCCCCCTCTGTCTTTTCTCTCCGTATTTTCTTCTGTTTCTCTCTCTCTCTCTCTCTCTCTCTCTCTCTCTCTCTCTCTCTCTCTCTCTCTCTCTCTCTCTCTCTCTCTGCCAGTCTCCGTCACCATCTGTCTCTTTATGTCTCTCTCTCTCTCTGTCTCTATATTTCTCTCTCTATCTCTCTGTTTATTTCTCTCTCTCTTTCGTGCTCTCTTTCCACCCCTCTCTTTCTCTCTCTCTGGCCAACCGCTTCGCTCTTTCAAGTCACTGAGCGACCTTCGTGGAAAGGACATAAATCACCATCATAACAGATACTCTTGAATTTCCACGGTTTATCGGCAGTTTGTTGGATGACATTGTTTGATGAAATAATACAACTTATTGAGAACATAAATGTTGCTTTTCTAACATTTCTGGAAGTTTTCTAGCTCCTCTCCCTCTCTCCCTTCCTAACTCTATCTCTCTCTTTCTCTCTCTTTTCCTCTCTTTTCTCTCTCCTTCTCACTCTTCTTTTTTTCTTTCTTCCTATCTCTCTCTTTCCTTCTCTTATCCTCTTTCTGTCTCTCAACCTCTGTCTCTTTCCGTCTCTCTCTCTCTCTCTCTCTCTCTCTCTCTCTCTCTCTCTCTCTCTCTCTCTCCTCTTATCATTAAAAGAAGTATTATAACCACTTCTCGATCTCAGCTTTTTCATTTCTCACCCTCGCTCTCAACCTCTATTCCTCCCTCTTTCTCCCCCTCTCTATCATTGCTCTCTTTCTCTCTCTGTCTTTTTCGCTATACACCGTTCTCTCTTTTTATCTCTTCCCCTCTCTCTATCTCTTTCTCTCTTTCTCTCTAGACACCTTTGTCTCCTGCTTTTTATTCTTATCCTTTTCCCGCATCCTCCGCCATCTTCATAACTTACTCTTCATTCAATATCAATCCTCCTTATTTTCTGTGAATTCACTATATTTAAGAGATGTTCAAATTTGTTGTTCCATCAGTATTTTTCCGTTCTGAACACTCTGTGATCGGTCTAATATTCCGCTGTTATATTGTAGATTTAGTCTTTTTCTCTCAATTATTCATCATGTCAGTGAAACATCTATGTGTTTCTCATTCTCCTTCCTCTCTCCGATATTTCCCTTTTTCTTTCCTTCTCTTTCCTTCTATCATACACCGTCTCTTCCTCTCCTTATAACCTAGTTTTTCCCTGCTCCCTGCTCTTTTTCTCGACTCTCCTCTATTGATCGCGCGCTCTCTCGATTAGGCGTACTCTTTCAGCGACGAACTCGTCTCTCTCTTCATTGCGTGCTCTTTCGCACCAACCGAGTGCTCTCTCTCTCTCTGAGTGCGTTCTCCTCTCCCCCTTCAACGCTCGACTCTCCCTCTCCTTTACTCCTCCCTCCCATCTCTCCCTGCTCATTCGAGACCAGAAGGGGTTCCCACTGTACCTCTCCCTCTATCAACCTCCTTCTAGATATTGAAGCAAGGACTTGACTTCATCCTCTTTAATGCTTAAACAAAATCAGACTTCCCTACTGGTCTCTTGCTTCCTTTACCCATATTCCTAACTCTCTCTCTCTTTCTACCTCTCTATATTCCTATCTATCTATATTTCTATTCATACCTATCTCTCTTTTTATTCCTATCTCTCTCCCTCCCCCGTTCTCTCTCTCACTTACTCTTGCTTTTGATTTCTTTCTCTATGTTTTTTCATGTTCCACCCTTTCATTCTCTCTCTCTCTATCTCTCTCTCTCTCTTACTCTCTCCCTCTTTCTACCTTTTCTTGAGATTCTTACCTCTTTACCTTTACTTTTCTATTACTCTTCTTGCTTCTCACTACTCCTAACAGTTCCTCATTAAGGTCTCTTTAGTATTAATCTCTTTCTATTCGACTTACCCTTGTTTTTGAATTTCGCCATCTCTTCCTCTGCACCCTTCATCTTCATCTCCGCTTTCATTCTTTGTTTTTTATCTTTGTTCTTTTCATTTCATTTCACTTCTGCCTTTGCTTTTCTCTCATTCTCTACCTTGGTTTCACCAATTTTTTCTTAGTCTAGTCTCCTTCCCTCTCTAGTTGTCTCTGCTTCTTAGTCTATTCTCATTCCCTCTCTAGTTGTCTCTGCTTCTAAGTCTATTCTCATTCCCTCTATAGTTGTCTCTGCTTCTTAGTCTATTCTCATTCCCTCTCTAGTTGTCTCTGCTTCTAAGTCTATTCTCATTCCCTCTCTAGTTGTCTCTGCTTCTAAGTCTATTCTCATTCCCTCTCTAGTTGTCTCTGCTTCTAAGTCTATTCTCATTCCCTCTCTAGTTGTCTCTGCTTCAGTCTCTTTCCACCCCTCTCTCTCTCCCTCTCCCCCTTCTCTCTACAGGTTTTGTTTAGGAAGTATGTATATGTTTTCCGCTTTATTCTTCTTATGCGGCAGTTTTTCATTACACATCACATTCTCAGTGCAAACATTCTTATCTTCTCAACACTACAACATCACCAGAATAGGTAGCTTATTGGGTAGAACCTTGATATATGGGTAAAACTACTAGTTTACTCCGGGTAGGTCAGTTCAGACTTTTTCCCGCTTGTGGCCTTCTTACATCTACTCTCTTCTACTCCTCCACCCCATTCTTTCTTCCTCTACAGTATTGTTAAAGCTCTTTTTTTATCTCTCTCACTTATCATTCTTACATGTTATTCACTTCTCTATCTCTCCCTCTCTCTCTCACTCACTCTCTCTCTTTCTCTCTCTCTCTTTTTTCCTCCTTCATCTCACTAGCTTCTTAGTTTTTCTTGATTCATGCTCTTTTTTCTTTTTTATCTGACTCTTCTTTCTTATATTTGCTTTTTTCAATCTCTCGCTCTCTATCTTTAGATCTCACTAGGTCTATCTATAGCTCTCTCTCTCTCTCTCTCTCTCTCTCTCTCTCTCTCTCTCTCTCTCTCTCTCTCTCTCTCTCTCTCTCTCTTTCTCTCTCTCTCTCTCTCTCTCTCTCTCTCTCTCTCTCTCTCTCTCTCTCTAACTGGCTACCTCTGTCTCCTGGAGACTTTTACTCATATATAGACTTTACTAGATATCCTCACTCTGTTTACTGTCTTTTTCATGTTCGTCCAAATATTTCGTGTTTGACCAGATACTTCACCTGTTGAAATGTTTTTTTTTCTTTTGCATCAACTTCTGCTTTACTTTTTAATCCCAGAGGAAGTTGAAGAAACAGTCATCCAAATATAGCTGAATTTCTAGCGTTTGTACTGTTTTTCTCCCCCACTAGCTCTCCCTCTCACTCACTCTCTCTGTCTCTTCAACTCTTTCACTCTCTCTTTTGCACTCTCTGCCCTACTCTCTCTCTCTCCTCCTCATTCACTCTCTCTCCCTCCTTCCCACTGTTCTCAGTCCCTCTGATCTCTTGCCCCTCTATGTTTCAGAGTATCTCCTTCTCTCTCGCTCTCTCTTCCGCCCAGAATGAATGCAGCAGCTGTGTCTCTCTCCCAACTCTCTTTTTCTCTCCTCTTCGTGATCGATTCGGTTCTCTTTCTTCTCCACCAATTCTTTTCTCCATTTGTTTTTTTTTGCTGTGTTTCTGTTGCTCTTCCTCCCAACCCTCACAATTTCATGCAGTAACCCTCTGTGTATGCTTGTGTCCCTCTCTATCTTACTTTCTCTACCCTCTACTCCTTTCTTTCGATCTCTATACACTCTCCCTCAATTCTGTCTCAGTTTTCAATCCTTCCCTATTTCTTACTCTCTCAGCTCTTACCTCTCAATGTTCATGTAACACTCTCTTTCTCTCTTCTCCCTCTCTCTTTAATTTACCCCACCAGCTTTTACCTTTTAACATCCCTTTATGAAACTCAGTCTTTCTCTTGTCTCTTTTTCTCTCTCTCTCTCTCTTGCTTTTTTATCTTCTTACACTGTTTTTTCTTCCCTTTTTCATTTTATCTTTCTATCCCTTTCTCTCTTTCTATCCCTTTCTCTCTTTCTATCCCTTTCTCTCTTTCTATCCCTTTCTCTTTCTATCCCTTTCTCTCTTTCTATCCCTTTCTCTCTTTCTATCCCTTTCTCTTTCTATCCCTTTCTCTCTTTCTATCCCTTTCTCTCTTTCTATCCCTTTCTCTTTCTATCCCTATCTCTCTTTCTATCCCTTTCTCTCTTTCTATCCCTTTCTCTCTTTCTATCCCTTTCTCTCTTTCTATCCCTTTCTCTTTCTATCCCTTTCTCTCTTTCATTTTGTCTCAGTCTTTCTCCCAATCTTTTTCTTTCTTTTTACATTCATTTTCTCCTCCATTTCTTTAAGGCTCTAACTTTTTTGCCTTTTCGTTCTCTACCTTTTTCTAGCTTTTTTGTCTCTTTCTTTCCAAAAATGTGTTCTTTTTCAATGAGTTTGTCTTCTGCGGTTCTCTCCGCCTATTGTTCTGCCGCTTTCTCTTCATGTCTATCCCCTGACTCTGCCCTCCATTCATTTCTCGCGTACTATTGTCGGTAATCTCTACGTCATCTCTATCTGATCCTTTTTCATTCGACTCCTAATCAGCTCTCCTCGACCTATTCAAGATGAGCCAGTGCAACCATAACACGACCTTAGCCGCTGCTCCTCTAATACCGTATCGAGTCATGATTCTTGTAATACAATCGCAATTACTGTACTCGAATATGAATGTTACATATTGAATGCTAACTTGAACACTTTACTTGCAGTTTTTTGTGGTAGCTTTCTGACGAAAACTTCTCGAATATCCTAATCGAACTTCTTCAAAACGCTCACAACGAACAACAACATGGCGGATGCAAAGTAAGTTTACGTTTTCCTTTTGCCTGGAATACTGGTCGCCCAGTTTTTAACCGAGCCCAGGAGTCTACTAGCTGTTTTTGTAAAACCTGAGTAAGAAAACTTGAATCAGACTAAAAACAATCTCAAAAACGACACAACAAGATAAAACAAATGTCTTACTGTAGAATCGAGAGAAAACTAAAAATCGGGGAAGATTTTTAAAAAAACAACTCAAAAATGCTTACAGATTCACTTGGAATAAGTGTTTTTCAATGGGTAAACTGAGTCTTGGTATTCCAATAGATCGATTGGTATTTCAATAGATAGATTGGTATTCCAATAGATCGAATGGTATTCCAATAGATCGATTGGTTTTCCAATAGATCGATTGGTATTCCAATAGATCGATCGGTATTCCAATATATTGATCACCGGACTTAGAGAATAGGATAAGAAATTCCAGATTGACGTGAAAGGGCCTTTTTGTGAGTATGTTTCTTCGCAGAACTTTCAATGTGTGACTTTGAACAAACTAATCTATTAAATCGTTGTTTCCAACCTTATAAAATGGAGAAAAAAGTTTCTAAGAAACAGGTCTTAAAATAGGTATTAAATAGAAATAGGTATTTTAAAAAAGCGTCGGTAGGTCGATAGAGAAAATTTTGCTTGTTGGTCGTTTACCAGTGGAAGATGTTCAGAAGGATTCCGCTTGCTTTTTTCTTAACTTCGAAACTGATTTCTGACACGAATCGTGTGAGTTATCCCTTTACGACTCACGTCCGCATGTTTCACAATGGGTCTGAAAAGGGCTAAGAGGCCCGTGGAAAACTGAAATTAGCCTAAAAAGAGATCCACTGGTCGCAATATGAAGTAGTTTTGGGAGAGAGACCAGGGGTTCACGATTCAGGCTCTATTTGAAATGGGAACATCATATGTTGAAAACAGAGGCCTGTCAACAAACCGTAGGACTTGAGTATTTAACCCCGGCTCGAGTCTATCCTCTCTTTTAGGAACACTTCTGTCTTCTTCTTTCCGTTTTAATTCTATAGCTCTCTTCTTCTCGCTCCATTCACAAGCACTGCATTGCTGCATCACGTTACAACATGTTGCAGTTATTACCCGCTAACCTTGCTGACTCGCTCAATAACTCGCACAGGGTCGCCTTTTTGACAAAACGGATACAACTTAGAGTTATTAATTCTGAACTTGAAATAGTTTTTTGACAAATCCTAATACGAAAGAGTTATAGACTCGTCTTCTTAGTCCTTAAAAAACTTTAGCTGTCGCTACTACTATAATTGAAAATATAGCCAAACATCAAAACAACATTATTGTTACTTTGTTCCAATGTCTCGTCTGATTTAAAGCTGTGTGCTCTTAGAACAAAGAACACTCAAAAATAGTAGGTAAAGCCGTAAACCCAATTAACTTTGGTAATTCTGATAATACCACGGGGCTATGAGTACGTGTTTCATGTACTACTTCCTCGCGCATGGGTACGTGAGAAGTACTTACATCAGTATGAGAGAGGGAGTGGGTTATAGAGAGAGAGGGAATGAGAGAGAGAGAGAGAAAAAAGAGAGAGAGCATGAAAAAGAAGACCATTTAGAAAGAATGAAGATGGAGAGCGAAAGGAAGAGTGTATCTGAGATGGAGAGATTGCTGTACTTTGAGAGTAAACAGGGTTCAACATACTTGATAAAAAGTGAGAGGAGATAGAAATTCTTGGTAGTTAGGAAAAGGATAATACTGCAAAGACCTATCTTGGATAGCTCAAGGATTGGAGTAGAAGTGAGTAGTTGGAAACTTTCATTGCTTGAGGCCTTGTTTTTTCGATGACCCCCTGAACCTCTTCCACCCCTCCTCATATCCTTTTCCTCCCCTCCTCCTATCCTTTTCCACCCCTCCTAGCCTCTTCAACCCCTCCTCCTATCCTCTTTCACCCCTCCTCTTATCCTATTCTCTCCAGTCATCTATCCCTCTCCCTAGCCCCTCATTGCTCCTCTTTTTTCTTCTAACCCTCCTCTTCCTCTGTGACAATATCTTTTCTCTCGATCTTCCTCTCTCCCTGTCTCATCTCTAACCTCTCCCCCCACCCTACTCAATCTTCTATTCCCTCTCCCTACATCATAACCTTAAAATTATCTCGAGTTCTGTTCTTCCTGTGTGTTTGCACTCTTTTATGTCCATCTTTATTGAAGTAAAGAATAAGTTGGTTCCAATCAAAAGTGGACACTTTGATGAGCCATACATATAAGTATACCTCTCCAATGATGATACAGTTCGCATCTGTGTACCCCCTCTACTCGCCAGCATAAACTCTTCGCTCTCATTTCTCTAGCCTCTTACAGATCGATAATTGGTCTCTATCAGTCTCGCTCAAACCTTTCTCTCTCCCCTCCGCCCTCGCTCCTCCACAGGTGATATTAGCTGTATCCAGTGCACAGTCAACTCCCCTATCCTCTTAACAAGTACTCATTTTCATTGTTTAAAGGTGTGGCGCGCGGTCGCAATGGCATTCTTCAATGTCAGCGGCGCTTTCCCCAGCCACCTCTCTTCCAGCTCTCCCTTCTCCGCTCACCCGATCCCTCTGGCTAGCACACGCCTTTCTCGCCCATCTCTCCTCTTCTCTCCCAGCCTCAACCCCTCCCCCTTAGACGCGCTCTCTTCTCCCTTCGCATAGTGTTCCTACATTTCGCGAAAGCATAGAAGTCTGAGGACCTCAGTCATGTTTTCTCTTTCCTCTCTCTCTCTCTCTCTCTCTCTCTCTCTCTCTCTCTCTCTCATCTCTCTCTCTCTCTCTCTCTCTCTCCTCTCTCTCTCTCTCTCTCTCTCTCCTCTTTCTCTCTCCCTCTCCCCCATTTCTCTTTCTCTCTCTATTTCTTTTTTTCCCCACTTTTCAGTGCTTTTTCTTTCTTTATCTCTTTGTCTCTTCTCCTTACTCTTTCTCTTTTTTCTCAACTGATCCAATCTCTTCTCTCCCTCTACCTCTTCCTTTCTCCTAGCCTCTTCCATATTACCCGGGCTTTTAATTCCTTTCATCATTTACAGATGAAAAACATTAGATTTAGCAAAGTTTTAAATCGATGTAACAATGCTTCATATTGTCCATTATGTAGTTGCGCTGTGTTTTAATTTTATGAAAAACCTCCGAGTTAAGAACATCACAAAGAGAGAGAGAGAGAGAGAGAGAGAAAGATAGAAAGAGAGAGAAAGAGAGAGAGAAAGAGAGAGAAAGTGAGAGAAAAAGAGAGAGAGAAAGAGAGAGAGAAAGAAAGAGACAAGCTCAATCAGCGTTCCCTTATTGTTGCTTTCAAAAAATAATTGCTGAAAATAGGGGTTTGATTTATAGATCTTAAATCCCTTTCATAGATTAAAACAATAGAGACAGAGATGGGTTTGAACTTTTATTCCGAAAAAATGGTTAACGGATAATCAACGACACTCTCTTTTCTCTATAACTGTTACGGTAAGCTCAACTCTCCTGATACTACTTTCGACAAGCTAGTTGATTTAGAAGGCTGATTTACTGAGGAGAAAAAAACTAGTCTGTTGTTGATTAAACTTGTTAAAAAGTTATTGCACGACTGCTTGTTCCTGTAAACATTTAGGATTCTCAGGAACAGTTTTTTTCAGATAGCACACTCATCGACTAAATTTTCTTTGCTGGCCTCATTTAAAGCTGCATGTCTTCATGCACCGCATTTTCGTATGTCTGATCATAACAAAACAAAGGCTCCAATCTTACCATTTATAAGGCAACTCTGAGTTTCGTTTGCGTCATTTCATCATTATAGTCCACCCTATTCTTCTATCTTTTTTATCTGTTCTATCACGCGCTCTTCATCCGCACTACTTCTTTCTTCCCTTTTAGCTTGTTAATCTTTGTTTTTCATCTCTCTTTTATTTTCATATTTTCTCTTCTCTTCTGTATTCTCTTCTTTCTCTTCTGTCTTCTGTTTTCTTCATACTGTCTTCTTTACTGTCTTTCTTCTTACCCATGCTCCTCTTTATTCTCACTCGCTCTTCCCTCATCTTTCTCTGTACTCTCTTGTCTCGCTCTCATTTCTCTTCTTTTCACACGCTCTTTTTGTAGTTCTCCTCTCTCAGTGTTTCAAATACACGTTCGCACGGATTCGAACGAGAGTGTGTGACAGACAGTACGTTTCTCTCTACGTTTTGGGAGAGAAGAAGTGAAGATGTTCCGGTTATGTTCTTCTCCGGCCCAGCCATCGGTCGGCATCCATTGGCCGTTTATTCGGTCGGCTTCGGGCTTGATCCAACTAATTATAATGTTCTGGAAGAAAGAATAACTTAATCGAGAGAATCATTAAAGAATAACACCTTCTGGCTATAGTTTTTCTTTCTTCACTAACCTGTATCATTTTCTCACCACACTCTTCACACTCTTTCTCTCTCTCTCTCGCATTGTCTCTCTCGCACTTTCATCCTTCTCAAAATCTCTTTTTATACCTCTCTCTCTCATCTTCTCTCGCACTCTCTTTAAAGTTATCGTCTAATTTAAATCTTTTAACTCATCGTCTTATTTGTATCTGTCTTTTCACTGTTTGGAGAAGCATTGAAGAAGCATAGGCATGGTAGAGAAAACGAGTTACTTTTTTTTTGCGATGTTTTTCTATTTCTGTTTCAACGTTTTCTAATTTCTCTCTTTATTTTTCTCTGTCTTTCTCTCCTGCATCTCTGTATTTCTTTATTTACGTTTTCACTATCTCTTCTGCTGTTTTTTGCTCTTATTTCTTTTTTTTCTCCCCTCGTCGTTTCTTCCTTTATATACTCAATTTCCTCTTCTAATTTACCTCACCTTCCCCCTGGTCTCTCTCCACTACATATCTCTTTCTTTTTTCTCTCTACTCTAATGACTTGCTTAGACTTATTTTCACATGCCTTTTCTTTAATGACACCTCTTGTTTTAGTTCCTGACTTATAGTTAGTTTGCGAAGTGATAAATATCTCTTAAATATCGATCTACCGATTGATTGATTCGCTGCCGAAGGGCTGGATCATGAGAAAGATCATGAGAAACGGTCGAATGAGCGGAAACTGTGCAAAAAAGGAGTTAGCTTCGCTATAGCCTAACGAACGGCGAAAAGTCAATTTTCAATTTTTTATTTATGACTGAGAAAATAATTTTAAGAAATTTTTTTCTAAAAATAAAAAAAACTAACTTAGTTTTTATTTATTTTAGCAAATAAAACCCAACTTTGTCTTGTTTTCTTAGACTCTAAAAGACGAATAGGTAAACTCATTTTAGATTCCGTAGCATAACCTATGCAATATCGACTCATTTAGATGTATCAAAATGAATGTGGTTATTAGTTAAACCCAAAACTCTATTTCTTTCCGGAAGGGGGGGGGGCGGTTACTGGATTCATCTCTTACTATTCTTTGTGTCAATTGGTGCAATCTCTCTCACATCTGAATCATGCACAAAAATGGAAAAATATCAACTGAGATGAAGAGCGTGATAGTGGTACGGAGGGTGAGAGTGCTGTGAAGATTCTGATGAAGAGAGAAAAGAGGTGGAGACGAATACAGAAAGAGAGAGACGAGAAGAAGAGAGAAAGAGACGTACCGAGAGAGAGAGAGAGAAAGAAGAGAAGAATAGAGTTAGAGAAGGAGATAGAGTGAGAGAGAGAGAGAGAGAGAGAGAGAGAGAGAGAGAGAAAGCTAGAATAAGGCAAGCAGAAGGAAAGGTTATTCTCAGTCTGCTTTCTACTGAGTAGACGCTCTTTACCTATTCTCTCTGTCTTTATTTGTGTAGATGTTTTCATTTTTAAAATTTTTACTCTGTGCTTAATTTTTTTTGAGTATGCAACTATATCTATATTTTTTAAACTCTCTCTCCTCTTTTTTACTTTGCTGTCCCCACTCTCTCTGACGCTCGTTCTTTTTCTCTTTCTATTTCTTCTTTCTCTCTTTTTACTCTCTCTTCTTCTTTTCCCTCTCTTTTTTAGTCTCTCTCCCTTTCTTTTCTCTCTTTTTTCACTCTATGCTCTATGACTTCTCTCTTTCTTTTGTTACTCTCTCTTCCTTTTTTCTTCTCAACGTTTCTTTCTATGTCTCTCATTCTCTCTCTCTCTCTCTCGTTCAGTTTCTTCTCTATTTAAAAAAAAACTATTTCTCCTTCTCTTTTGTTTTTCTTTTCACTCTTTGTTATATTTCTTTTCTCTTTTGTTACTCTCTCTATTCCTCTTTTTTCTTCTTTCTATGTCTCTGGTTCTCTGTCTCTTTCTATCTCTTCTATCTCTTTTTGCTTCCGCCTCGCACCCCATCCATCTCTCTCTTAATAAACGCTCTTGGCTATTCTGTGTCCACTAGTTCCCTGGTCTTTCTACCGCCTTTTTCTCCAGTCTATAGAGTTTACCGCACAACCGTCAACCGTTTATCTGACCAATCCATGATAACCATCCCACAAAGTATGAAAATTTTAATTGAGATTTTTTCAAAGATTTAACAATGGGCTTCTTTCAAGGGTTTGCTTGAGAATGCCATCTTCTTCCACAGAAAACTACATCACCACAGTTGTTCCTTGAAAAAACTGATAATTTTAGATCTTGAGTTATATTTAAGGCGATATTTGGGGTCTCATTGTTTTGAATTGCTTATAAACTCTCTTATCTATATGAATTGTTGACGCCTTCTAGGTGTTCTCTTAGTAAGCATATAGCAAGTAGCACTAATTCCATTCAATCAGCTAGGCCTAAATTAAAATTTTTTTTAATTATCCGCAAAAGTACAAATTTTTCATTTCTTTGCTTCTTTGTATCTTGAGAAATTGTATCTTGAGAAATTGTCTCCTCTACTTCTTTTCTAATACTTTCTCACTCTCCGACTCTTGGTATTTTCTTGCCTTGTCTACCTCTGTTTCTCTGCCTCTCTGCCCAGTTCTGTCCCCAGTGTGGGATATCCTTCTCTCTCTCTCTCACCCTAGATAGAACATTCTTTGCTCAATCGTTGAATTTCTCGCTAGGATTGAATGTTTCTATTGCTCCCTACTCACTTTTGACGGCTAGTCCAAGCAAGCTTTGGCTGCTGATGCGACGACTCCTTTTTATACTAAAACTCCTCTCACCTTGACTACTGTTCAACTTCATTCCTAATTCTCTCTTTATTTTTTCTTATTTCCTCCTTTTTTGTCCTTCCAATTTCTATCTCTCTCTGTCTCACATTCTTTGTTTCTTATTACAAAATGTTATCATTTAAATCTTTTCTCCATTAAATATTTTCCCGCTACGTGTTTCTCCTTACAACCTTTTTCTATACCTCTTCCTCTTTATAGAAATTTTTAAATTGATATATCAAAAAAACATATTCGTATCTTCATCTTTTTCTATCTCTTTTTTACTTCTTCTTTTGTACCTCCTCTCTCTTTTTTAAATGTTTTTCGTAAAACCTCTCGTATTCGGATCATTCTCGTTTATATTTATTTTTCGCTGGATTCTCGTTTTCTCTCGGACCGTCTACCTGGCTCGGTTTTTTTCTCTCATGTCCAGAACTCAGAGAGTTAGATTTAGTCTCCTTATGTTCTGAATCTTTCGATACAATCCTAGTTCTATTATCTATGTCCATAAGTCTCTAATCTATCAGTTTTAGAAAAGCTCTACAACACAACTCTTACACTTTTTTATGGGGATAACCAATGCAAATCAGCGCATTCGGATACTTTTTTTTAACCTGAGATTCTTCTAAAAATTAATGCTTTTTTTCTTCTCTCCTCCTTTACGGTCTGCAGCACTTTCCTGCCTCCATGCTTTACTTTCTCTTATTTTGTATCTCTCTAGCTTTATCTCTCTCTCTCTTTCTCTCTCTCACTCTCTCTCTATCTCTCTCTCTTCTTTTCCGCTCAGTATATCCAGCTTTCAATGTCCTTCCCTGTCTCTTCTCTCTACCTTTTTTCCTTATCTTGTTTTCTCATTATTTTTAGAGTTTCTTATTAGTATCTTTAGATTTGTGAAAAAATACCCAATATCTGTAGAAATAACAAGAGATACTGCCAACCGAGATTCAGAGATAAATAGAAAAAGAGAGAGAATTATACTTTCCGAAGCCTTTGTTTTTCGTGATTTGTTCTTTGCTATTATTTTTAACTGTTCTTTTTTGCATTTTGTAAATCCATATCATTTTTCTCCTCATAAACTTCCCTCTTTTCAGTTTACCCTTTTCTCTTAATCATAATCTATGTTTTCTTTCTTACTGAATAAGAAAAAAATATCAAGAGGAGAAGAATAGTAAACATGATAGTTTACCGTTATGGAAAAGAAACATTTTTGCCTTTTTGGTATTTTTCTATTTTCATTTTGATTTTCTCCGGGTTTGAATGTCAGTTGCTCTCGCTTGTTACATTCAAAAAGAGCCTAAGTTCTTCATATTAATTTTCCCGATTTTGAATGTGTTATTAATCTAGTTGTTTTTTTGAGACTTTTCTCTGTAGAAAAGTCCATCACAAAGTCACACTTCAAAAGTCATTATACAAACCCATCGCTCGTCCTGCTGAAGTCTAAAAAATTTCTCGGTCTGTACTCATCAATGAAGTATAATTGAGCTATCGCAAATACAAAAACTATTCCTCGGGGTGGTATCGAACCAAAACATCTTTCTCTTACCCGGAGCATGCGCGCTGCCACTTTTCCATGCAATAATTCAACATACTTCAACTGAACTAGGCATCACTGCTTCAGCACTGTGTAACTGAGTTTTTTTAAATATGATTCCTTGTACTCGCTCACTCTTCATTCTTCGATTGCTGCTGTCAACAGTGTATTAAATAAGTCACAACACAGCAAACAAATAAATTGTCTTCTGGAAAGTAGTTGGAACACAGTAAATATATTACTTATTATTGTTTAATCATCCAATTCGATAATCATGAAAGACCTTTTTATCAAAGAAATATTCCCGAATTTACCCATACTGTATTCAAATCAACCCATCATTCTGGGAACAGTCGATAAATTGAACCTTTGATTGCTTCTCACTGACATCTTAGACCGTTTGCACAAAAAAAAAACCGTGGAAAACACTTTTAGACAAAACATAGTTTACCAACTACCTAGATTTTGCTAGCTGTTTTACACAAAGGAAACAGTTTTAGTCAAAAAACTGAGTGGAACGCGCATACCGATTTTGAACATTTTTGAGGATAAACGCAATTTCCTTTATTACGAACCTTTAAAAAATAGTACGTGAATCCGTCCTTGACTTCTTATCTTCTTTTGTTTGGTTTGGTTTTTTGATTCGTATGTTGTCACATCCCATGGGTGATTGAATAAATAAATAAGTTATTTGTTTTTATTTATTTATTTATTGAAATACATTTTGCAATGTAACAACACGAGGAAGACTCTGCTGACAAAACTAAGGATAATTAAAAGAACTAAAGAAATAGAAGAAAAAAATACAACGAGAACGAGAATGAACGACTATTATAAACTTAAATCGATGTTTAAGAACTCTGGAACATCCAGCAATGACAAATTTATCCGAAAACTTAGAATGGTTTGATTCCTGAGAAGAGTTAGCAAGAACTTTAACTCAGTATTCACTCTAAAGTATTCACTCTCTCTCTTTTATTTATTATTTATTTAAATAATTTGAGTTATCTTATGTTTTCTCACATCAGTATTGATGTATGAATAAATAAATAAATAAAATAAATAAATAAAATTGTTGTTGCAGTATGCTTGAAGAGGAATCGCATGCTTCTGCCTCCTCCCAACCATCGCCCTCTCTTTCTTCGCCTTCTCTGCCAACCTCTGATGAGCGGCGACGATCCCTACGGAAAAAGTTCCATCTGGATTACGTTTCCATGCACTCCTCCTCCAAAGAACGAAAAAAGAACGTCGCGTCTTCTCCCGCCAGTCTCTCTCCCTGCAACTGCGCTCAGGAGGAGGCCGGCTCTTCTCGCAAGAGAAAGCTTCCGGATGCTGACTTGAAGAAGGTCAGAGCCATTAGAACTTTTAGCTGAAAGTAAATTTTGACGCACAAGAAGTTAAAATCAGTTATTGTCCTATTAACACGAATGAAAGACTTTTATGTGGAAAATGGCTGAACTTAATCTCAAGATGATGCTAAAAACATGTTACGGCATTTCAGAACTTTTTTGAACAAACAAGAAACACTTTGATTCGATAAAGTTCTAAATCTATAGAAAATTTGGCTCAGAACCGTTTTTTGTCAGAAAATTTTTGTGAGATTTGAAAGAAAAAAACTAGAGTAAACTCAATTCTATTTTGAGCACAGAGTTTCAGCAAAAAAAAGATTTTTGTTTAACAATTGAAAAAGATTCTAGAAAGAGACGCTAGCTCCTAAATACACGGAATAAAACTCAAAAATGATTTTTAAAAAACTTTAAAAAAACATAGTGCGAAAAATTGAAAATGAAAAGTTTCGAAAAATTTGAGATGCGATGAGAAAAAAGTTTTGCTAAAAAAGTTATTTTACAAAAACCGATATCCCTAAAGTAGTTTTGTAAGCTTGGGATTAAGATTCATAATACTAAACGAAATTTCAGGGAATTGAAATTGTGTAATTGAACATTCTATGATTTTTTGGGGATGCCACAAAAAAAAACCAATAGCATGATTGAAAATCAAAGTCGTTGACAGGCAATTCAAAGTTGTAATTTTAATTAATCAAAACATTTGACAATTACACTGAGACTCGTTCCTTGTTTCAATTCACTTTTCCAACTCTAAAACTGAATTTCAAATCAAGTTCAAAACCACAATCTGCGCAGGAACCTCAGTTGCTTCGTGCGACCCTCATCAAAGGACGGCAATACGTCTGCCCGCACTGCCCCGCAGGGTGCGTTACTCCTTCGCTTAAAAAAACTAGTTATTTACTTTTCCTATGATCAAAAACCAGTTGTTGAAAACCAGTTTAAAACAAAATGTTGACCCTCATCAGCTTAACTCTTCGAAAGTCCGGGAGTAAAAGTTCCGAATAGTTATATAATACGCTTCAGGATTTTAATCTATTTTATCAGGTATACAATAGTTTTTCGTTAAGATTTCATTAATCATAGTAACCGGTATTGTTTTACAGGTACGGTAACCGAGTTTATCTGGAGAAGCACGCGAAGAAGCACAATCCACCCGCCCGTGCATTTGTCTGCACCGATTGCTCTTACTCTGCCGATGCTCTTCAAGCTGTCAAAGTTATTCAAATTCTTTTCATATTCCAGCGCTAACACACTGATTAGCAACGGGTCCTCGGTTGTCTAGGGGTGACGCGATCGATCCGGCAAAAAAAGATGGCCGAGTTCGATTCCGCTAGGAGTACTATCTTTTGTTAGCCTTTTGTCTGTTAACGTTAGTTCTTTACGCCTAGATGTCCTCAATATAAATTTTTAATTATCTATCACAAACCCCTCAGAGCATGCTGCTGAGAAAGAGAAAAAACAATAGAAATAAAGTATTTCGATCTTCTCCTTTTCTTCATTGAGATTTCACGATACGATTTGGATTTCGATGAAATAGACAGTTATAGATAAGAGCTGAAAATCTGTAAAGAAAAAGAGCCGCGATGATTTCAGTCGCATGCTCGCGTTCATTCGGAGAAGAAGATCAAACCTGACGCCTCTCCCGGAGACCAATCTCCCCAGTTTACCATGAATCTACCACAAGTTCGCTTCTCACAGCTTCCTGTTACTTTTCATTAAATGTAACAGTGTTTCGAGAAGAAGATAAGATACATAGTACCTAGTCTGGTTTCTACCAGGCTAGGTCTGTAATTCATCTTAAAAGAGCGCGTACCCTTCCGCGAGTCCTTCCGCGAGTCCAAGAAATCGGCGAAGAGAATTTTTAATCAGTGAATTTAATTCAGGCTTCTCCGAATGCGACGGAAGAGCCTAAAGAGCAATCTCCTCTGACAAATGAGAAAGTCGATGCAGCGAAGAGCCTCTTTTCCGCGCTGGAAGCGCGTGCTGCTGACAGCTCGCTGACGCGTCCTCTCGTAGTCTCAGTGGAAGGTCAGGCACTGGAATACTTATGTACCAGCCTAACCGAATAAATGGACAGGGCCTAGAAAAGAAGGCCATCTTACTCTTCATATAGCCTTCTTGTGCAGATTAGCAATGTTTATAAGTAAAATATGTAACGCGCTCGCTCCTGGTAAGATCTGAAGGCTTGGTTCAATCTTGCTCCCGGTAAGAGATGAAGGCTGGGTTCGATATCGCTCCCGGTAAGAGATGAAGGTTGGGTTCGATATCGCTCCCGGTAAGAGATGAAGGGTGGGTTCGATATCGCTCCCGGTAAGAGATGAAGGGTGGGTTCGATATCGCTCCCGGTAAGAGATGAAGGGTGGGTTCGATATCGCTCCCGGTAAGAGATGAAGGGTGGGTTCGATATCGCTCCCGGTAAGAGATGAAGGTTGGGTTCGATATCGCTCCCGGTAAGAGATGAAGGGTGGGTTCGATATCGCTCCCGGTCTCGAAACACACTGGCAACAGTGGCCATTCGTGACTCTACAGCCTTAAGAGCCTGTCACGGATGGAGCCGGACCATCCAGTCCAGAATCGAGCGCGACCTCAGGTGGCGGATAGAGGGATGCCTCCCTACGAATTATTCGTGCTGGGAGGTAGCGGGAGAAATCCCGCCGCGGACCAAAACTGGGTAGTATAGCTCGTCAAAGGAGGGTGATGCCGGACCGGCCTGGGCATGCCACCGGACAAAACATCAGCCGATACTCCGCTATACTTTTCAATGGCGAGTCGAGGCGCCAGTCAAATAGCCTCTTGCCTATCTCCGGTCAACGACAGGCGAGACGTCTCTACTCCCACCCAAAACGATGCTAGGCCGGCTTGACCACCCACTCACAAGGCCTATAGCATGAACAGGTTGCTACAACGATGTCCGCCTTCACAAGGTGCAGCATGACAGTCTCAGGACTGCAAAGGACATCAAAACCCTTCTCCGGACGCATCTTGTCCGAAGAACACGAGAACTTCTCTCATTAAAGAGAGTGTTCATAACCAAGTCTTCGATGCGGGATGCTTGCCGGCAACAACAACAACATATCGCTCCCGGTAAGAGATGAAGGGTGGGTTCGATATCGCTCCCGGTAAGAGATGAAGGCTGGGTTCGATATCGCTCCCGGTAAGAGATGAAGGCTGGGTTCGATATCGCTCCCGGTAAGAGATGAAGGTTGAGTTCGATATCGCTCCCGGTAAGAGATGAAGGTTGGGTTCGATATCGCTCCCGGTAAGAGATGAAGGGTGGGTTCGATATCGCTCCCGGTAAGAGATGAAGGCTGGGTTCGATATCGCTCCCGGTAAGAGATGAAGGGTGGGTTCGATATCGCTCCCGGTAAGAGATGAAGGCTGGGTTCGATATCGCTCCCGGTAAGAGATGAAGGCTGGGTTCGATATCGCTCCCGGTAAGAGATGAAGGTTGGGTTCGATATCGCTCCCGGTAAGAGATGAAGGGTGGGTTCGATATCGCTCCCGGTAAGAGATGAAGGGTGGGTTCGATATCGCTCCCGGTAAGAGATGAAGGGTGGGTTCGATATCGCTCCCGGTAAGAGATGAAGGGTGGGTTCGATATCGCTCCCGGTAAGAGATGAAGGCTGGGTTCGATATCGCTCCCGGTAAGAGATGAAGGTTGGGTTCGATATCGCTCCCGGTAAGAGATGAAGGTTGGGTTCGATATCGCTCCCGGTAAGAGATGAAGGGTGGGTTCGATATCGCTCCCGGTAAGAGATGAAGGCTGGGTTCGATATCGCTCCCGGTAAGAGATGAAGGTTGGGTTCGATATCGCTCCCGGTAAGAGATGAAGGGTGGGTTCGATATCGCTCCCGGTAAGAGATGAAGGGTGGGTTCGATATCGCTCCCGGTAAGAGATAAAAGGTGGGTTCGATATCACTCCCGGTAAGAGATGAAGGCTGGGTTCGATCTCGTTCCGTAAATTTGCTTTCAAGAGTATTATTCCAATGTAGCAGAGACTATTACAAGACTTCGGAAAAACATATGATGGCAGTATTTAAGATCCGAGTTATCCGAACTCAAATTCAACGTTTGACAAAGAGAGAATAAGTGATCTGAAGGTTACATGAACACCTCCGAAACCTACAGAGTTTAGTTTTAATAAATTGAATACCTGAAAACCCATATTCTATGGAAACCCAAATCGGGAGTTTCAATGATCTTAAAAAAGTAATTTTTTCAGATCACTCGACGGTAGACTACTATGGGATGAAAAAAGGAAGTCGTCGAACTTACCAAGACTTTCTGGTTTCATCTACGGCATTCGTTGCCAACATCTCCCAGCGACCATCTAAGGGTTTGTTTTACTTCAACCTGTACCTCAACCGTAGGCAAAAAAGTCTCAGACATAATAACTGTGGAAACGTTTCAACATTTGAACGAGTGACGTGGAAAGAAGCAAGGAAGTTATGGAAGAGAGTGAATAATCAATAGGGGTCTATTTTCTTGTCCTCTCAATTTACTTGGGCAGAAAACGAAGAAGAAAGATCAAGGCAGCGAAAATGATGAAAAGAACGAGAATTGAATCCATTTGTACATGGTGAAGGAACGATGGATTACTATAATGGTAGTGATTTACTCTGAACTCAAAGAGTCAACAGAATATGTACATCCATCGTAATTATTTGCAGACCGCCGGTCGCATAATTCGTGTGTCGCGTGCCCTCATTCCGCTCGCAGCAGCGATCGACTTCTGCAGCACTTCAAAGGACATATTCGTCCCTGTGGATACAAATGCCCCAGATGCACATACAAGTTAGAGCATGTCCAAAATTGGCTCTCCAACTGTATAGTTAGAACACTTGCTCTCTCGGTCATAGTGAAGAATGGTTTAATGACCGGTTATCTCATTCCGTATGTGATAAAAAGTTCGAAAGTTTCAGTTGAATTCCTTTAGATTTCTACCATAAGAAAAGTTATTCGGTAAAAGCCGTACATAGGTATACATAGGTTTTTCATACCGAAGTCTTTCTTTTCTCGGTCTTTTTTGTTACGTTAAATGGCGGACACGTGCACTCACCCAATAGGGAGGACTCACTTACTCTTCTTTGGAGACTTACCGATCCTTTTTCGAGGACTTTATCATCCATTTTTGAAGACTCTTTTAAGCCTGAAGAGAAAAAGACGACTAACAAGGGCTTCTTCAGGACTTCTTCTCTGAACTTCCTGCGGCATCATTTGAAAGATCACCGAATGCCGCTGTGTTTTTTGTCGGCTGGATATCATTCTCTCCACGAGAGCATCTCCATCGAAACGAGCAAGGAGATCAATAAGGTCACCCTGGGCGACTTCTTGGGTGAGCTAAGGGAGAGAATTCGAGAAGACGTCGTAGAAGGGAAGACCAAGCTTAGCCTGGGCGAGAAGCTTATTCAACTGCTCCGAAGGGAATGCGTTTCCAGGTTAATTTTTTTTGCATTTAAAAAAATATGTACTGTCATGTAAAACAGTGACATCATTGGCGTTTGAATCAAAGAGTTAACCAAAAGAGAAAGAAAGATTGAGAAAAGAAGAGAGAAAAAATAAAGAAAGAAAGAGAGAGAGAAAGAAAGATGAATTACGGAGTGGATGGTCGGATCAAAAGCTTGACGATAAGGACTGAAATCTTTCGGAAGTGTTGATTTTGAGTATTTTTTAGTACTCTTGAAAAAGTTGAAAATTTTGAGCTTTGTTGTTTAACTTTCCATCTCAAATGATGAAATTAACAAATTCATTCTTTTTCCAGTAATGAAAACACGTCCCGAATTCTAGTTAAACTTGATCAGAAATTCTCGATCGATGATAAACTCGTTTCAGACGAACTCCGGACGGAAACCGGTCGATCCTCTTCCGCTTTTCGCTGCGTCGCTCAATGAAGCGGCCCATCCGCGTCCCCACGCCGAACGGCGGATTCTTCCTTCGATGCCCGGAGCAGGGGTGCGAGTTCAAGTCGCAGCACTTTTTCGTCATTCTGCGCCATCGAAAGGCCTGTCATGTCCCGCTCTGCAAAGGAACGGGTCAGAATTGCCGCAACTGCGGGCAGCGACTTCTCGACGGATTCGCCGCACGAATGGCGCATACCCGACTTTGTCATCCGAAGAGAATGACGAAGAAGGCGAAGGCGTTCTACATGTCAGAAGCTCTCGGGAAGCAATGGCAAAGATCGCTTCCAGTGCCGAAGGCTGAGATCAAGGAAGAGCCCGAGTCATCGTGTGCCAGTCAGGTATGACTATGACTATTTCTGAAAGGTTGGACTATTCTATAAAGTGGCTGCACATTTCGAAGTTTTAGTTATATTTTTATCTCGTTCATTTATTTTTATCTCATAGAACTACGAACGAAACACATAAACACTCAACCTCAAAGTTCTCCTATAAGCAAGCAGCAGTAATAAATGCATTAATTGAATCTCAACGTAATTGGGGTCGTATTTTCTTCTCTCCGAGCAAAATAGTTTTTTAACAGGGGACGACAAGTTCGGAGTCTACACAGCTTTCGGCGACCTGCACTACTCCCCCGCCCGCTCTCATGGCTGATCCGATTGTGGTTCCGCCGCTCCAAGAGGCTCCAATGGAGGCTCCGCCCCTACACGTAGCTCCAGCTGAGGCTACGCCCCTTTCTACGCCTGTCAAAGCGCCTCTCACGAAAGGATTCCGATGTCCCGAATGTCCTTATACCGGCATGGCTCGAAGCAACCTCGAAAGACATCAGAGCAAACATCTCGTTAAAGAGGATAACAAGGTGAATGATCGCTTTACTTGGTGCAGTTTACAAATGCTTTTCTAGTACCTATTACAGTTTCATTACTCTAATCAAACTAAGTCATGATTGAATTCAGAATTCCAAGATACAATTTAAAGACTTGTCAATGCAACTTAATTTCAATTACTCATTATCGAGGACTGGGGCCGGGAAGCGCTATGGCTCAAAACTTATTTTTGTAAGAATCGTTAGTATTGTAAAAATAATAAACTGACTGCTCTCAAGAAAATGGCACCGTATGGCCAATTATGACCTCATAGTGTCTAATTCATAATAAAGGCTTGCTTTTTCCCCGCTGTGGTTAGAAATTAAAGCGGAATTGTACTACCAGTCATTGACGTAACACGAAGAAATAACAAACTGCGAACGGATAGTGGCGAGAATGGAAGAATATTGATGCTTCTCTGTTGAAAACATAATTATTTCAATCCCAGTGTGAACTGTGTTCCTTCTCGTGCCGCGACATTTCCGTCCTGATGTCTCACAAGAAACTGCACGCGAAAGAGGCGGCGTCTTCGAAAGCTGCAACGGCCTTGACTCCAAGCGCTGGACCGTCGAGGGAGGAGCCAGCTCCAGTCCTGCTTCCTCAGAAGGAGTCGACTCCAGTCCTGCTTCCTCAGAAGGAGTCGACATCTGAAGTTCCCGTCGAGAAGGTTCAGGTGATTCATTCAGCACTCACCATATCTTCGGCCTCACAGAAATTTTACCGCCAAAGGATAGATAGTTTGATGCGACTGTCTCTTACATGGGTTGATCAACACAATGTTCCTGTTCCGGAATTGGGAACGGAAAATATCCACACGAATAGTTTTCACGACACTATTCAAACAATAGGGAAAGACGAAGCTGAAAAGTAAGAACCAAGACTCTTCAAAAAAATCTGATAACTGAATGAGTTTTATTGGCAAGATTGGAGAAATTAATCTTGTTATAACAGAAGGCATGAATGGATTGAATTAAGATAGAAGAAGGCCCGCCACTTCTGGTGAAAGAAGTAGGCAAGACCGAAGGGGAGGAATACAGCTCTGTTTCATCCACAGAGGCCCCTCACAAGAGAAGAAAGTACATCAAAATCAAGCAGGTTCGACTTTCTTTCGAATGTCATCCAGGTGTGGTATAGTGGTAGTCTGCGTAGGTCGTTCTACAAAGGGTTTCAAATATATAAGCAGTTTTTGGATAGATTCTCATAAATGAAGACAAACATTTGGTAGGGCTTCGCATAAAATTTGGTAGTTCTTGCTAGTCATTGACTCTCCCGATTTGGTTAGTTGCACACTCACACAGAACACATCCACTGATTCTATTAGGCTAGAGGAGCTCTTCTCGCCTACCCTGCCGCGGTTCGGAAGTAAGCGTGTAAAATTTTATTTTGATCTTTAAATACCACGGACAACAAAAAGAAAGTCGAAAAACAAAAAATAAGGTTGAGTTGAGAACAGAAAAAGGGTTCAAAAAGGGGGGCTCGAAAATTTATTCCATGAAAAGAGTGGTTGCCCATTCAAGGAAGACGGCTCATATCGCTACAAATGCGAGATCTGCCCGTATACCACGAAACATCAAGGTGACCTTAGAGCCCATGCCAACATGCACAAAGGTCAAAGCGAACACAAGTGAGTACATATTCCTTGCTTCTCTCTCTTCATCTCTGTCTCTGTCTCTATTCTTCTCCCTCTTCCTTCTTTTTCTCTCTCCTAACTGACCTCTTTCTCTTCCTCTCTCTTTCTCCCCCTCTCTCTTTCTCTTCAGCTCTTTCTTTCTCCCCCTCGCTTCCAACAATTTTTGTTCGTGTTTCCAGGTGCAGTTTCTGTTCCTACAGTTCGAAGAGATTTGCTTCCCTCGCTACTCATCTCCAACTTCACTGTACAGAAGAGATCAAAAAAGAGGAACAAGTTCCCCATGGAGTTCCAGTGAGACCCGCTTTAATCTCCATGCCCTCAGAAACCATCAATGCTCATTGCAGTCTCTTTCCTGGCTAATAAGGAAAACTTGATTAGTACCAGAAAGAAATAGCAATGATTATCTTCTTGGTCTCGCAGTCACATGATTGGTCTTCTTGGTCTCGCAGTGACATGATTGGTCTTCTTGGTATCGCAGTCACATGATTGGTCTTCTTGGTATCGCAGTCACATGATTGCTTATCGATGCAGCTTTTTCAGTCCAAAGGCGACGACGTTAATGTGTGCAGAATGGCAGAAAGGACTGTAAAAAGCTGAAATATTCCAGAACAGACAAGAAACAGTATTTGTAATAGAAGACAGAGTTTGACATAAGGAAATATCTTTAAAATGAAAGCAGAGACTCGCGGAAATATGAGAGAGAAACAGGTAAAGAGTCGGTCGGAATTGACACCCCTCTACAGTATTAATGATTGCGATTTCAGAGCAAAGAGAAGGCGGTCCGTATCCGTGGATACGGTATTGTTGGAGTCCGGCAAACTCTAAACAGAGGAGGAAAAAAAGATAGAATACAAAGAGAGTATTTTTGCCGCTCTTGTCCGTTCAAAGCGACCACAGTATCCGATCTTTGGCGCCATGCCAGGTTATGTCTTGATCTAAGCATTGGTCCGGTTTCATGACTTTTCGCATAATGGAATTCCGCACCGCGACAGTTTGCACCCGAATTTGGTCCGGGCGTGGCATAGTGGTAGTGTGATAGACCTTTGTGCGAAGAGTCCCGAGTTCGACTCCCACCCCGGACAGATCCACCCAAACCAAGGGGGTTAAGAAATGTTGGTAGTGCTCATGCACGAATCTGACTCTCCCCACTGCTGCTAATCACACTAGCAGTGATATAGCAGGCAGCCACTGGTTCTACCAGGATATGTCTGTCCTGCATCTCAGGGGAGCGCGTACCCTGCCGCGAGGCGGGAACAAGCGCGAGGAAGAAGAAGAAGTTGTAATGAGGTGAAATGTAGTGATACTCGTTACTCTGCTTTTAGTGTCTCCGTCTGATGAATTCTTAGCTGAATTCGTTCGTTAAAAGCTTTTCCCCTGTCTTCACAGAAGAATTTAAGAGCTTATGATAGTGAGAATGGAAATTTTAATGTTCAAACCTAATTTTCTGTTATTCATATCATCGGGTGAAGCAAAGCGCCATCGAGTCAGACAATTATACTTGATTCTTCCATTCTTGATAGTTAATAGCTTAAAATATTGGAGTGTCGATCATGTAACTGTGTTCTAACGAAAATTTGGTTATTCTTCAGAAGACACGTCATGGTCCCGCGCGGGAGAAAGTGCACTGAGTGCGGCTTCTCCAGCATCAGCGCCGCCTGCTCAGAGAAGCACGCGCGACTCCACGCGGAGCTGCCGCTGGTCAAAAGCGCGTGGAACGCGACCCCGAGCCGCCAGTTTGAGTGCAAGTTCGTTGTCACAACTCATAAAAACTTGTTGCGTTCAGAAGTGGGGTACAAGGAGTAAGCCTTTCATGAGCTGGTGTAGGATATTGTAGCTTGATTTGAAGATGTGCAAGGGAGTACGGTATTTGCAGGACATGTGGCTTCACAACTCACTCAGCCGCTCTGGCCGTTCGGCATATTCACAACAAGAAGGAGCCGTCACCGATTCTTAATGGGAAAAGGAAGAATGTCGCACAAATACCGAAAACATTCAACACTAAGTGCGACCATTGCGCCTATGAGTTAGTAACTCTCCTTTGTCTCTCTCTCTCTCTCTCTCTCTCTCTCTCTCTCTCTCTCTCTCTCTCTCTCTCTCTCTCTCTCTCTCTCTCTCTCACTCTTTGTCTGTCTGTCTCTCCGTTTCTGTTAGGGCCTCTCTTTCTACATAGCTTTCTATCACTCTTCCTCAATATTTTTCTTCTTTTTCTTACTATGTCTTTCTCTCCCTCATTTATTTTTCTTTTTTCTGCTTTCTGTCGCTCTGTTATTTCTCTTTTAGGTAAATTTGTTGTTTTTTCAGCGGTGGATCATTGTCAGCGCTAGCGGAGCACGTTTGTATTCGAAGAAAGTCTCCGACGATAGAAGCCATCTCCACGACTTCATCTTCTCCGGCCTCTTTCGTCAATATGTTAGCCTTTGATCATTCATCGGAAGCCTGGCATTGTGTCTGAGGAGCCTAAATAGATCAACATGTGTTTATATTTTAAAAATATTTATCCTAAAAGCTCTTGAACTCTTCCTATAATTGAGGATGGGTCTTTTCAAAAGGTAAAAAATGGGTATCATCAAGAATGAGTCTCTTCGAAGAGTGGAGAACAGATTTTATCAAGCATGAGTCCGTTCAGAGGGTAAAAAAATGGGTCTCATTTTCAACGAGTTGTCCGGGCGTGGCATAATGGTTAGTGTGTTAGACCATTGTGCAAAGAGTCCCGAGTTCGACTCCCACCCCGGACAGATCCACCCAAACCAAGGGGGTTAAGAAATGTTGGTAGTGCTCATGCACGAATCTGACTCTCCCCACTACTGCTAATCACACTAGCAGTGATCTAGCAGGCAGCCACTGGTTCTACCAGGATAGGTCTGTTCTGCATCTCAGGGGAGCGCGTACCCTGCCGCGAGGCGGGAACAAGCGCGAGGAAGATTTTTTGATTTCAACGAGTCTTTTCATTCATTCATTTATTCCTTGTATACATAATCACACAGAGGATGTTATCGCATTTGCGAAAAGGCAAGCATGTGAGAATAGAATCGGGTTGATTTCACAGTCAATAAATTGCAAAATTTGACAGTAATTCTAGTTTGTAACTGAGATACAAAAATAAACAAAAAAGGATATAAAAATGAGTCAATGTTACATAAATATTTTACAGGTAAAATTGAGCATTAGAGAAAATTATTAGGAGAGACGCAGCTTTGAGCTCGGAACAATGATTTCGAATGGTAAAAGCAAAACTGAGGACTTGAAGGCATCAGAAGAAGTGAGAGATACCATTTCAGATGATAGAGAATTCCAAGTATCTATACATCTTGATACACAAGTAGAATGACCACTTGGTAGTTTGAAAGGTAGAATAATCCTGAGAGAATGGGAGCTCCTATGGGTGTAAGGCGAAGGATGTATTTTGAGAAGGTTAGTGTAATCAAGCGAAGTGTTTCCATGCACAATTTTATGAACAAAACAAAGATCCATAACATTTCGCCTATATTCTAAGGTTGTGAGTGACAAAGTACTTAATCGAGAGAGATAGTCAGTGGAATGAAAACCGGCTTTTCGACGGGTAAAAAATGGCGTTGAGAGTAGGTTTGTTTTTGCAGGTATGAAAATTCGAGAGAAACTGATTTGAAGTATGGCCAATTTGCAGGCCAATTGGAACACTTCTCAAAAACAAACTGCGTCGTGGAAAAATCGTGAGTGAAGCACCAATTGAAAGTGTGCCGCCGATCCCCGAGAAAGGCAACGCGAAGGGAGTCAAGAACAAGCCTGTGACAACGAAGAAGACCAAGGCGCCGGTAGCCTCCAAGAAGAAGAAGGTCGAGCCAGTCAAGCAAGCGCCCGTCGTCGGAGTCGAACGGAGCCCTCCGGCTCCAGTGAAAAAAGCAGCGGAGCCGGCTTGGAAGAAGGTTCCAGTTGGAGCGCGCAAGGCCCTCAAACCATCCGCCAAAGTCCAGGCGTTCCTGAAAAAAGCGAAAGCAGGTGGGTAGTTTGTAGTTTGTAGCTACTTTGCTCTTTCTCACTCTCTTTATCTCTCTCTATCTGTATCTTTTTCTCAGTGCCTCTCTCTCTTTCTCTATCTCTGTTTCGCTCTCCCCCAGTCTCTCTTAGTTGCTAGGTAAATGGGTTTCGAGGTATTTAAGTCAATAGTTTCAGCAGCATCCGTGCCACAGTATCAGTGCACAGAATGCCCGTACTCTGACCCAGACGAGCTGCTCTTTGATCTTCATCAACAACTCCATAAAGGTAGAAACAGTTCAATTGAAGGGTCTAGAAAGTAAATATGATTTCTAATGCAAAATCCAGTTGACGAGTCCGAATCGAACCAGACCTACTCTCCTAATTCTATCTGGAGGGCGAACGTGTTACCATTACTCTACAAAACACACTATTAATCAGTGCGATATTGCTATATGTAAGGCTCAATTTTCTTGTTTTTTTAAAAATAAAATTTTTGACTCTTCTAGCAAAAGCGTCTTCAATGCAAGCGTAACTTTATAAATCTAATCTTCTCGCGCTTGTTTCCCTTTCCGTGGCACGCGCTTCCTGAAACGACATTCACACCTATTCTGGTAGGAATGGTATTTAATAACGGCTGATTTCTATTTCCAAAATTCACTGGAGAGTACATTGATTAATTCTCCATTCAGGGAAGCGTCCATTCGAGTGCAACGTGTGCAGCTTCTCCGCTTGTTCCCCAGAGTCTCTCCACGTTCATCTTTCGCTTCACATTCCCCCACTCTCCCCCACTTCCGCGGCTGCTTCAAAGTAAGCAATATTTTCGGTTTTTTGACTATCATTTAGTTATTGACTAGTATTGTTTGATCTGATATGTATCAATGGCTTTCTATCTTCCCTAACAGTTACTTCATTCTCGTTGCAGGGTGGGCCCTACCTTGATATAAGGTACAGGCCTTACCTGTTGGAATCAATCAGTGGCTGATCTAAGGGTCATTACAAGTGTATATAGCAGGGTTACTGGGAGGGAAAGTGAGAACTGTGCAAGAACAACCAAATTTTCTGGGAGGGTAAGTGAGAAATGTGCAAGAACAACCGAATTTTCTTGGAGGGAAAGTGAGAAATGGACAAGAACAACCAAATTTTTCCCTTTTCGCTTGAATTGATGTGTGGGAAGGGGGTCAAACTTGAAATCCTTCGCACCATAGTCAGTGCACACTACCATTGTGCCGCACCCGGAAACCGGTTATTGGCAATACTGAGAGGGAAATGGTTCAAGGCGACTGCGACTACCTAACCGACGTCGTCTCCCTGCGGAGCAGCACATACCCGCAGGAGTGCAAGCATTCGAGTGCCAAGAATGCCCTTTCCGCACCCTGGAGGCAGCCGCTTTCGAGCAGCACCGCATTCAACATGCAAAGGTTTGTTTCCTCTTGGCCAACGTTCGTTAAGAACTAAATTCATGTTGTTGTTGTTGTTGCCGGCAAGCATCCCGCATCGAAGACTTGGTTATGAAGACTCTCTTTAATGAGAGAAGTTCTCGTGTTCTTCGGACAAGATGCGTCCGGAGAAGGGTTTTGATGTCCTTTGCAGTCCTGAGACTGTCATGCTGCACCTTGTGAAGGCGGACATCGTTGTAGCAACCTGTTCATGCTATAGGCCTTCTGAGTGGGTGGTCAAGCCGGCCTAGCATCGTTTTGGGTGGGAGTAGAGACGTCTCGCCTGTCGTTGACCGGAGATAGGCAAGAGGCTATTTGACTGGCGCCTCGACTCGCCATTGAAAAGTATAGCGGAGTATCGGCTGATGTTTTGTCCGGTGGCATGCCCAGGCCGGTCCGGCATCGCCCTCCTTTGACGAGCTATACTACCCAGTTTTGGTCCGCGGCGGGATTTCTCCCGCTACCTCCCAGCACGAATTATTCGTAGGGAGGCATCCCTCTATCCGCCACCTGAGGTCGCGCTCGATTCTGGACTGGATGATCCGGCTCCATCCGTGACAGGCTCTTAAGGCTGTAGAGTCACGAATGGCCACTGTTGCCAGTGTGTTTCGAGAACTAAATTCATAATTGATGTTCAGTAATTTTACACAAGTTCACAGCTGATCTTTCATGTGAGAATAATCGATAAGGAATGAATTTTACAGCATATCCAGCAGCGGCTCGTGACACAAATCAAGAGGGGAAACCCCTTTGAAGACCTTGCCAAGAGAATGAAGAAGGACCGCAAGGCAGCGGCGAAACATGCGAAGACGGTGAGGGAGAAAAAAAAAGATAAAAGAAAAATAGAGTCAAAAGGAGAGAGAGAGAAACAGAGATGGAGTGAAAGAGATGGAAGGAGAGAAACAGAAAGAGAAGAGCGAAACATACAGAGGTAGAAAGAGATGGAGAGAAAGGGAAAGCCGAGTAAAATGATGATTTAATGAGTTATAAACAATGACCAAATGACTATTGATTATTTAAGCTGACATGCAACGAGTGCGGCTTTCACTGCGATTCAGCATCGGCTTTGGTTCGTCATGAGTCTTTTCATGGGATGCCCGCCCCATTCCAATGTCGACTCTGCAACTACGGCAACCTCACTATGCAGGCAAGAGACAATTAATTACACTTTCAACTCTACCTGTTGTTGTTGTTGTTTGCCCATAGGTCCTGTCGAGGGAAGTCCTTTGGGATAGGTTGGTGAGGATCCTTTTGTGTCCGGAGAAATTTTCTTCGTCTACACTCGCACCGCAGTCGACGATCCTCTTCGCGAGAACCCATTCTTTAACCGGATAAGGGCAAGAGGCTATTTTACTGGCGCCTCGACTCGCCATTACTAATTATAGGGGAGTTTCGGCTGATGTTTTATCCGGTGGCATGCCCAGGCCAGTCCGGCATCGCCCTTCTTTGACGAACTATACTATCCAATTTTGGTCCGCGACGGGCAAGCCCGCTATCTCCAATGTTTTTGTGCAAAGAGACATCCCTCTATCCGCCACCTGAGGACGGTGAGGATGAACCGGTCCCTTGCGATGGTGTGAACTTGTGGGCTGTAGTACCATCGAAGGCGAGGTAAACCATCTACCATCTACCTCTCGCTGTATACCTTTCCCCCTCTCCCTTTCCCCTACCCCCCCCCCCCCTCTCACCCCCCCCCTCGGCCCCTCTCCCACCCTCCTCTCGGCCCCTTACCCCCTTCTCTCGGCCTCCCCCTCTCGCCCCCCTCTCCCTCCTCCCTCACCCCATCTCTCCTTCTCAGGTTTCAACCCTTGAAAATAAAAGTCTGACTAAAGTTACTACAGGTCGTAGAGTTTCACGAGCGGAATCACCATGCCGAACTTCCGCTGTCAACAATTGTTAAAAACGCGGCTCTTTTGGGCCCGGAGCAGTCAAGTATGAAGGTGGAGGTGGCGTCAAAGGAGCGGATCCAACATGCTGGCCAGATTTTCAGCTGCAAAGTTTCTTTTTTCTAAGATAATTTTCTAAGATCTAGCGCTTCATCATCGATGTCATAGGACCTGAAGCGTCATTATCGATTTCGATTATTGATTATTGATCGATTATTGAACGTAGAGACAGGAACTTTGATGATGATATGGTTGAATCGGCTTCCTGCTGAATACCGGAATTTCCTATTAGGTGAACATCTCTTTTCCTCGACAAAATTATAAAGTTCTTCTGTACGGCCCCAAAAAACCTCTTCTTCGATAAAAATGTCATGCTCGGTTGTAATGCAGAAGAAATCGTGTGGCTTCACAAGTCTGGAGATCGCGGAGCTGCTCTCCCATTGGGAGAGCTCTCATGGGAAGCCAGGAGATGAGACCTCCTGCTTTCTCGCTCTTGGCATCGTCCCGGCAACCAACAGATGCATCCAATCACAGAGTTGACGCCCTTTATCACCAAATCAGAAATAGTTCAAATACTCTTTTCGCTTGAAATACTCTTGTTACAAGTTGCCTCGCATGTTACTTCTTCTGAAGCTGCCAATTGATACTCCCTCGTTTCTAATTACTGTTGAGTCACTTACAATTCCTTGTTTGATTTTGTTTCTTCTCGTTCCCGCCTTGCAATGTATTGTACGTAGCCTCTTTCTGATATTCGTCTCGAGACAATCGCCTTCAGCACGTTGTACAGTATATCTTTGATGTTCTTGAGGCGTTACTGCGTACTTTTAAGAGTCTTTCGCATTGATAATTTCAAAATTGTTTTACTGAATATGAATATGAAATTCTGCCTATAAAAATGCTTATTTTTGCGGTATATGCTGCCTTAACTGTAGCCGGCAATGTTTTGTGTGACCGCGTTTTACGTCTTGCTATGCTCTAAACAACCAGTACCTCTCGAAATTGCATTATCTCTTTCGTTATCTCTAGCTTTCTACTCTTCTTTCAGTGATCTTTGATGTGCGAACTTTGCTGCAATACTTTCTATCCCGCAGCTTCGCGTGTTTTTGTTCTTCCGTAACCGGATTCCTTTCACTTTGACTTCGTTTCATTCTCTTTCTAATGATTGGGTCTAACCAAACAAACGGGAAGACATTTCATCGACTTATACACTTGGAATACAAAGTTGTCTCATCGAAAGCTGTCCAGAGTTTTTTGGTATAGAAGCACTTTTCAAATGCTTTTATCATGTCCGAATACCACCCACCCAATTGAAACGGGCCTGATTTTGAATATCGACTGATTTGGTGCCTGTTTTGAGTTGGTAACTTGTCAACTTATGGAGCGTTAGAATTCAACTTTTCGGCCGTTACTAAAGCACGCTGTGCACGCACGCTGCACGCTAAATCATTACTAATGCACGCCGTGCATGGGGCGGAGTTAAGAATTTTCGAATGGGACACGGCGTGCATTAGTAATGATTTAGCGTGCACAGCGTGCACGGCGTTCTTTAGTAATGGCCAACTTTTTCACTTTGCAAAGTAATTTTCTGCAAAGTGATCCCGTTGAAACGCTCCAATTTCTCACCACGAAATTACCGTGAAAAGAAACATGGACTACAGTAAAAATAAAGAACACATGCATTCTAAGACAAAGCGACGATTTTTCTGTAAAATTCATAAAAATTACGTCCAACAGTAAAAGTTATTATAAAAAGTAATACCGTAGTTTCATTTTTCTCTTTTCAAGTTAATTCGGGATGAGACAATGGAGCGTTCAACGGGATCACTGCAGAAAATTACTTTGCAATGTGAAAAGTTGAATTCTAACGCTCCATTAGCCTCTTCTCTGCGAGTTTTTCGTCTCAGTCCAAAAACCCTTCTCATTTCTACAATCTAGGACTACCTTTACCGACCAAGATTTTCTACTAGCCAACTCTTATT
>OZ057407.1:10147421-10272900 GCA_964056735.1 Allodiplogaster pararmata
TATAGGCAAACTGGAATCATTATAAACAAATCTCAATTATACAGATTGAAGGGCTTAATGCCTGATTGATACGACATGGCAAAAACTTGGTCGAAAGAGTGAGATGAACCCAGGCCTCTCTTTCTTTCACCAGAAGCAAACTTGATACACCTACTTCAACAGGCAATAATATTCTTCACAAAGTGAATTCGAAAACGCAGAATGGCCTTGAAGGGATCTTTAATTGACTCTTGAATTTTTTTCGGAATTTCAAAAATTGAAAACGCTCACAATGTTCTGCTGTTCTAGTTGGTCGTCACGATTTCCGTTTTGGATCTGAATCATAGAAATCTTTACGAAAGATAAAAATAATCATTCATAGTCTATGGGATTTTTTAGTGTGAAAGAAAAAGGGACAGAAATTTTTTTCACATAAGGGTCCCCTCTTACGATTTTTCAAACAGAGACCCGCCGAAAAAATTTCCCATAAGGGTCCCCCCTTAGGGGGGAAAATTTTTTTTCTCACATAAGGGTCTCCCCCCTTATGATTTGGAAAACAGAGGCCCGCCGACAGAAGATCTATCATGACTATTTAACCACTGTTCATAGAGTACAGGGTGCGGCAAAATATCATGTGGACGACTTTGTAACTTTGAAACTTTGAAACTTTTTTGCTTGGTGTAGCGGTTTGGTGTGTAATTCGCTAAAAACTGGACGTAAGTCTTTCGGCGGAGACCAGTTCTCTACGTTCTCAATAGCTGTGAGCTTCCTTATTCAAATTGATGGATGTACACACAGAAAAAATTGATCACCAATAATAAGGTTCAATGCATATTGATCACATTTTGATCATTTTTGGTTGCGCTGAGAGCGCAGAACTGAACAATTTATATTTATCAGTATGTTTTACCTAAGCCGTATTTTAATTTCTACAAGGAAGATTGCGTATTTTTGCACCAAAAAAGTTTCATTACTGATTTTTTAAGCATTTTTGTGAAACCTTCGCAAACTTCTACGTATACACAAACTTTTGAACTATAAATTTTAGACATGCTGCTTCCTTGCATATTTCCCAAATGTGAAGATAGCTTCTCGTCTATTACTTTGCTTCTCTATCATTTTCACTCAGCTCATCGAGGAGAAAAGGAAATAATCTGTCGCATATGCGCGACATTTCCAATCTTCCGTAACATTAGGAATTGGGAAATACACGCTCAACGCCACCATGGAGTCGAGTGTTCGTTTTTTATTATGTATTTGAAGTGTTTTAACATTTGTTTCCGATACGAAAGGATATTGAACAGTTGTTTTCTACGTATATGTTTTGTTCGGAGGTAGATGAGCAGTGTTCTGTATCCTTAAGTGCTCTAATGTTTTCTGTCCTTTTTCATGCGCCGAGTTTCCACTATCGTGCTTTAGAGGATATCAATATGAAAAATTTATTCCTAATATTCACATTTTAATCCAACTGCTAATAACCGTGTGACTTCAACGGACGAGCCACTTCAAGATTATATCGACCACCAAGAAATGTAAGTCTCATAACAACCATGAAAGACCAATAAACTGATGTTGTACAGTACAACATCAATTGTCCGTGTTTATTGCAGAATCGAAACCTACTCTGAAAGCGATGAGCACACTCACGATAATGCGGACAATCCTTCTGAATATGAGCACAATTACGTCAAGGAGTCGACATATGTTTTGGGGAATTTGATAAAAAGCTAATGACGAAAACAGGTATTTTGTTTTTGTTTTCGATGCAGGAATATCAGAAATTGACTTTTTTTTATAAAAAAAATTGTATTGTTTGTTTGTAAGCTTGTTGGAAAAAAAGTTTGTTGATTTGAAGTGTCATCGCATCATGCTTAATTTTTTTTAAACCAGTGTAATAGAATTTTTCTAAACCAGTGTAACTAGTGAAAATAATAGACCTTGAATTTTTTCAAATTCTACTTTGAATCTTCCGTTTGTATGCTTGTTGGAAAAAAAGTTTGTTGATTTGAAGTGTTCATTACATTCCAGAGAAACACGAAATTTTTGTTTTAATTTGGAAGAAAAAAAAAAGAAAAAGAAAAAACTCAAGAAAAAGAAAAAAGGAAGAAAATCTCGCAAATTATGGGCGAGGTTTAATACAGCACACTTTTTTCCAAGTGAACAATATTATTGACCACAAGTGAACAGTTTCGCAGTTCGCGAATTAGCGCTAGGTGGGGCGAGTTTTACTAGAGACTGAACAATATAAAGGGCACTAACCACATCGTCCCCTTTATATTGTTCAGAAAATGTATCAAAACTTATCAATTTTTCTCTGTGTGTAATTCTACAATTTTCTTCGCAGAGCCTCAGATTCTAAGATCGAAGAGAGATCGTTTTTCATTCTCTAATCTTATTAGTTGATAGCCTCTCATCTTGCACTGAAGTCGCTCCCTCTCTTGTGCATTCTTTATTCTATAATAATAAAAACAATAAAATACTTAATTTTAATAATAACATTAATATTAATAAAAAAAATTAATAATATCATTCCCATCCTTTTCTTTCATCATGAGCAGTGATGATTCTAAAAGCTCTCTTATCTCTCCCAGCCATCTATCTTTAAAATCTTCATCTCCAGCGCTAAATACCACTGATATTCGTCATACAGAAAAATATCAGTGCTCGGATTGGAGCAAAACTATACTTCTTGACAAAAAGAAGAAGAAGTTCCCCACACCAACAACTCTGGATTTGGCAACGGTTCATGCTGATCTCCAGACCATGCTGCTCAGAATCAACAAAAAAATCGTTCAGCTTATGGAAGAAAATGGAAAACTTCATTCGGTCGTCAATGAATTGAAAGTCAAAGTAGATGCACTTTCGGAGCAATGTTCTATTCCAAGTACCAACCCTCAATCATGGATTCCTGTGAAAACAGCCGTCAGAGAAGCATTCCGTGAGCGAGAGAATGACAGCGAACGCCAGAGAAGAGTCTTCCTAAGAAGAGTCCCCGAGGGAGACGATGCTGAAACTGTGTCGAACTTGATTGCTAACTGTAGTGGTGACCAAGCAGTCAAAACTTTTCGGATTGGCAAGGAGAGGCATGGAGAAGTGGAGCCGAGACCACTTGTAGTGGTATTCCACTCCCGCGAGAGTGCACTCAACTTCCTGAAGAAGTTCCACATTCATCGTCGAGAGCACTCCACAGCAATCACTGCTCGACCAGACTACAATGCAGCCGATCTGCTAGTCTACAAACAAGCATGGGCGGAAGCCATCCAACGAAACGACGAAGCAGGGAAAAGGATCTTCACTGTGAGGAATTTGCGACTGACACAGCTGCCGACGGAGAGAGAAGACTGGAAGAAAGAAGAACGAACGAGAGACAGCATCAAATCCAGACAGAAAGAAGCTCCCATCCTTCTTTGAAAAAGTTTGTTATATTACAAGCAAATGTTCAATCTATCCGTAACAAAATTTCCCCTTTTCTTTGTTCACTAGATCAGCAAAATGTTTCTATAGCTTCAGTATGTGAAACATGGCTCTCTGATATTGTTCCTGACTCGTTTGTTTCTTCGAATAATTATTCCATTATTAGAAATGATCGCAACATCAAAGGCGGAGGTGTTGCTATTTATCTCCATAAAAATGTCATGTTTGCAGAAATTCCCTGTTCTCGAATTCCCTTTCATGAAAAACTAGAAATATTAGCCATTGAAACTTCTATTCCTATTGCTATTCGCTTTGTTTCAATTTATCATGCTAATCACAGTTCAAGTAACTTGGAATTGCTCCAGTGTCTCTCTCAATTAATTTCTTCTTCTTCTCTGCCTTGTATCATATCCGGGGACTTTAACTGCCCGCATATCGACTGGTACACTCTTTCTCTCAAGACTGCATGCATTCAATGCCGAAACCTTTTGCACTTTGCAATCTCTCACGGCCTTTCTCAATGCGTTTCAAGTCCCACTCGCGGCTCTAATCTCTTAGATCTCATGTTTGTTAGTGACTCATCTCTTGTCTCTGATTGCGAAGTAAAAGCAGGCCTAGCTGATCATGCTGACGTCTATCTTTCTCTTTCCCTTTCTTATAATGTTGGAAGAGACAGAAAAATTCTAGCACGTGCATGGAAGAGAGGAGATTACGTAACTGCCAACATTATGATAGCTAACATAGATTGGGTCAAAGCACTGGGCTTAGGAGACAATGTAACTAACATGTATGATCGCTTCCTCAATGCTATTCACACAGTAATTGATTCATGCGTTCCGCTAGTCAACTTTTCAACAAAAACTCACTCTTCACAAGTTAAAAAATTAATGAAGAAAAAGCATATTTTATGGAAAGCTGGAGCATATATTTCAAACCTTTCGGATTACTCAAAAACATGCAAAAAACTTCGTCGTGCAATCAGGCGTGAGATAGTATATAAAGAAAAAAAATTGTTTGAGAAAGGTGCAAATGGAATTTTTAAACATATGCGCTCGGTCTATAACAAACAAATCATTATCCCTTCATTAACACGTCACGATAATTCCTTGGCTATTTCTTCATTAGAGAAAGCTGAAACTTTTTCCGATCAATTTTCTTCAATCTTTGTGAATGATAATAATTGCACTCCTCTCTTTGTGAATAGAACTAACAGTGTTTGTGAAAACATAGATTTTTCCCCATTTATTGTTGAAAAATTTCTCAAAAACATGGCTTCTAAAACTTCTCTATCCTTTGATAAAATTCCTTCCATCTTATTGAAAAAGTGCTGCACATCACTCGCATTTCCTCTCTCGCTAATATTCTCCGCCTCTTTCGAATCTGTACATTTACCCAATGCATGGAGACAAGCAATAGTCAAGCCAATATTCAAAAAAGGCAGTAAAAACAATCCAGAAAACTACAGACCCATTTCAATAACAAGTAGTATTGGTAAATGCCTCGAGCGGATGATTAAGCATGAAATCACTAAATTTTTGAACGAAAATTCTCTGCTTTCGCCGTATCAATATGGTTTTCGTGAAAATAGAAGCACAGTCCTCCAACTCCTCTCTTTTCAGAATCTTTTGCACAAACTTCACTCACAAAACGTTTGCTGTGACGTACTTTATTTCGATTTTTCTAAAGCTTTCGATACAGTGAGCCATATAAAACTTCTGCAAAAACTATCGTCTTATGGTATAAGCGGCAAATTGCTCAATTGGCTCAATGCATGGCTTGTTGATAGAGTGCAAAGTGTACAAGTAGATGATGCACTTTCTTCTTCTGTTCCGGTTATCTCGGGAGTGCCCCAGGGTAGTGTTCTTGGTCCTCTTCTCTTTCTTATATTCATCAATGACATTGCTGACTCATTACCTGCTACACCTTTTCTTTTTGCAGATGACTTGAAACTCTTGGTAGTCGTTGATGATAATTCGTCCTATATTAAAATTTTCGATTGTTTAAGAATCATAGAAAATTGGCTTACTGCGTGGCAAATGACTGTTAACGTTTCTAAATGCGCTGTATTACATTTCGGAAAATCGAATCCACGCACCTCCTATACTTTTTTAGGGCAGCCATTGCACACACCCGGGTTTATTAAAGATCTTGGAGTGATAATTTCAGAGAACCATTCTTTTTCTAATCATATTACTGACATAGTTAATAAAGCAACTAAACGTGTAAACTTTATTTTTATAGCAATAAAATCGTGTAATCCCATAGTTTTGACACATGTTTACAAAGCTTACATACGTTCTATTTTAGAGTATGCTTCCCCCTGTATATGATCCACACTTGTTATACGAAAAGCGTATGCTTGAAAATGTCCAATATCTGTTTTTAAGACGCCTTTTCTTCCGCTGTAATATACCATGGACTTGTTATAGACTAGCTTGTGAAATGTTTGATTTGCATTCTTTACTGGATAGAAGACAAATAGCAACTTTTCGATTACTACATTCTATTTTGATCGGCTCATCCGATGTTTTATCACTGATTTTTTCTCTATCAAAGAATCAAATACTCGTGGTCTCTCAAATAAGCTTTTTCCGCTTGTTAAAGCTAGTGACAACATTACTGCTCATTCGTTTTCTAATCGTACGTATGCAATAGTCAACAATATGGATGATAGCATTCTTAGCATTTCTTCTGAATCATTCTCTAACCGTGTATTGTTGATAATTCCACGTCAGTATTTAAGATAAGATTTTGTTTACAACTTTAATTGGAATTTCATTTCATTTCATTCAATTATATTTTTATTTATATACGAAAGCAATGTGAGTGCAATGCCTTTTGCTGGATACTTTGTGATTGTTTGTAACATCTGTAATGATCACGAGATAAAGATGATGATGATTAGCCTTTGTCTTACCACGACTAGCCTTTTTCTTACCACGATTAGCCGTGAAATGCAAATGGAGTGCGTGGATTTTTTTGTTGTTGCTATTCTTGTTGAAAATGAATACTTTGATCTAGCAGTTGTGAAATGAATATTTCGTTTAAGAAGTATTGATCCATTCGCATTTTACGGCATTCCGTGGTGAAACAAATTGACGTATGGAGTTCCTGCTCGGATGATCTTACACTACAAAAAGAACTTCTTCCAATTGCAAAGCTTCATTACATTCCAGACGAGTCCTGCGCACGCACGAACGGATTGCGAAAACTCTTGGAGTCGTCTCCTGTTCTTTTCTTTTCTGCTGGTTGCCTTTCTTCTCATTGTATCTAACAAGTTAGTCAGTTTCCTCTTTTTTATAAAAACTTTTCTCTTCCGAAATATCAAGAAATGTGATTATTTGCTGGTTTCGTTTGTGAGCAAAAATAGTCTTCAGTGGGGTGAAAGAAATAAGAAAACTACCACTGAGGCTCAAAGTATGCCATCCATAGAAAACAATTTTTATCGTCAAATTAACAACAAAACAACTACAAAAAAACGCTTTTTCGAAAGGAGTTTCTATGTAGAATGACTCATCCCTCAACCCGTAGAATGACTCATCCCTCAACCCGTAGAATGACTCATCCCTCAACCCGATACAAAAAGTTGTCTTGAATCATGGAGAACCATGAGCCTTTCAAACAACGTTAATAAGTGATTATTCCAAAGAAACAGCTTAAAAGCGTCGTGTTTTTTTTCTAGAGACCGTCTTCTTTTTTAATGTGATTGAGTTTAGAGCGAAAGTAGACCGGACCACTAGAAGACTTCACAGAATGAGTAAAAACGCAAACTACTGAGTTATATTCCAGGCTCATATTTGATTGAGCGCAATAAATAGATATTAACTTACGCTATGAAGAAAAGCACGATATTTTAAACTCTGGGGGAAAATTATAAGGCAAAGTTTTCATGCATAGGTACATTAGCTTTTTTTTTTTGTTACGCATAACACGTCACATACTCGCATTACATGTATTATATGTACATATATGAACAGACTGGAGGGTCTAAAAAGTTATCACAAAAGCATTTTCAAACCAAAGTCAAAAGAATATTTCAAAAACATTCAAAAATTAAAAGGAAGTGACTGCTGCAGATTACAAGTGTCGCGGCTGCATTCCTCCATTGGCCATAGATATAGCTTCATGGCTCGGTTAGACTTTTTATGGCGCAAGTCTATAATGGAATTCCTCGAATACTGTAACAAACTTTCGAGAAAGAAATATGGCTCGGTTTTTCTATCAACTCACGTAAAAATACTTTATTCTGCCTGCTCTCAAGTTAAGCTGAGATATTATCAAAACTATAGAGAGCTTGGTTTTTTGACATAATCAGAATAGCAATAATATTAAGTATTTTAATTAAAATTGTAATATTATAACAATCAATTATTAAGATTAAAAATGTTATTAAAACAATGATAATAGTTTTTAATTATGAACTTGCTTTGAGCGCCTATTTCGACTTCTTAGATTTATCGCTACTGCTGATACGGTAGGACTATGTGGTCAGAAAACTTTTTACTCCAGCTCAAGGCAAATTCGCTAGTCTTATATTCGCTCTTTTTTCATTCACGCAATCTACAAAATTGTCGAAGCTTCCACTTTTCAATGACGCATTTAAAGTTTCATTATAGCTTTTGCTATAACTTTTCTTTTTCAAGTTTCATTATAGCTTTGGCTATAACTTTTCTTGTCGTAGGGGATAGGCGGATAATTTCGATTCCTAGGTGCGGACTACCTTTTGTCCGCGATAGTCCGACGATTTTCTCCAACATTTCGAGTAAACAAATCCTCTACAGGCTACTGCAACTCCATGCTGAATCCCATCATCTACTCTTTCACGGTGAAGGAGTTCAAGCGTTCCGCGCTCCGGATGGTCTTCCCCGCCTGGGTGACGCTCAACCGCATCCTGCCCTTCCTCGTGCGCGCGCCCCCAGAGAACTTCGCCTCCAAGATATCGCGTCACGGCCAAAAGTCAGGCGGCAACCAGAGGGAGAGCGGCGTTGCGGCTGGGGGCCGTGGCTTTCGCAAAGCACCGAATCCCGCCTGCTGCACCATGACATCACCCGCACTTGAGCACTCGCATGCACCTTCCCCTGCCTGTCCCTTTGTTGTTGAGACTGAGCCAGGGTTTGTCTGTCTTGCTTGTTGAGAGGAAGTAGAAGGAATAGAGATAAAGAAAGAAAAAGACTAATGAGAACAGGGGAGAAGAGAAACAGAATAAGAGAAAATTAGGTAAAACAGAGAAAATACAAAAAATATATAGAGACCAGAGAGACAACAAAGATAAGAGAGAGAAATGAAATGAGAGAGAAAAAAATTGGCAGCAAGAATGAGAATGATGAAATAGAAGAGAGAAAAGAGAGAGAAGAACATTCTGGAGAGAGAGAGACCTAAGTTTAAGAAAAGCTTCAAATATTTATGCTAGCGAAAAAGGTTAACGAGAAGCTGTTGGAGTGATATCCATGTACACGCGTATGTATGTTTTGTTGCTGATTTTTTCAAGTTTCAGTAGCTAACATCTTTTCGGAATTAAGTAAATAATAAATCTTTGATGAACTGTCATTTTGAATCAAAGATTGCATTGACGAAAATTTCCTTTTATCCAGTTTTATATTCCAATGTATTTTCTCAAAGAAAATCATTTTCAAATGTTCACAAGAGTAAGAAAGTCTTGCTTCTTTGCACACGTAAGCAATCCTCTAGGGCGACGAATCAGATATCTCAATGCGTTTAAACAAATATAAGTGTTTCTTTTTCACGTCATTCCTCAGTTTTTTTCCTATTGTTTGTTGAAGCTTGTCGAGGATCCCGCATGTTTTACCAAACTAAATTCAAGTTCATTGTTTGCAAAAAACCTCAACCTTGAACTTCTTTGTGAGTGTGTATGTGTTCTACCCGGTATTATTTCTGTAATTTGCCCTAAGTCCCTTTAAATTCCAGTTTTTTTAGCGTTTCGCTCTCAAAGCTGATCTCAAGCTTTCCAATCTGATATCGCGTGCACGGAAGAATATTTTAAATCAGATATAAAAATTATGAAGATTTTTTAAAACTACAACGAAAAAATTGTAGAAATCGCAAGTCGCGTCCTCGTTCTTTTGTGGAGTACGGCAAGAGCAAGTCGGGCATGCTGACATCTCGAGTCGCAAGACAGCGGCGACAGACTGAGCCGGCGGTGCTTGTCGCAGAGCGGCGCACCAAACTGGCACATGTTAATGAAGAAGCCGCCATCATCGAGGTCTCACTGAAAATCTATATTTAAAGCACTTCAAGGTCGTTCAGAACTAATACATATATACGAGCTTTTATTCGAATTTTTTTGTTTGTACGTTTTTGATACTAGTTAATTGAGTGCATTCTAAACGACTGCTATATATTAGCTGAACTCACAGAAGGATGTGGAGGTTATTGTAACCCTAATGACTTCAGCATTAATCACAAAGTATTTCAATTTCAACCTTATTTTCAATATTTAAAATAACATACTCGACATTATGTTTCAACCACAAAAAAGAGAAGATCCCGATCGATAACTGCCCTGCATCCAATTGCCTGAGACCAGTGAATAAGAAACTTGTCTGAGGAAATCGTCAAAAGACCAATAGCACTCAAATACATAATTCTCTGTTTGGTGATCGTATTTTTTCGACTCATATTATCTCACGAGAATTTTCTTAAATATACATCCCCAGTAACTGGGGATATATTCAAGTTGGCCAGTTTTTTTTGTTTGTTTTTTCAAGTGAAACGTCGGAATCCCTAATTTTTCTTCCTCTTTTGAGAACGCATAATTTAAATGAGACGGAGAATAAAAAAATTGTATGCTGAGTTTTTTATCTAATCCGACTGAAACAATCCAAATTGCTCATCAGGAAGAAGAAGAGAACTTATGCTCTGAGACGAATTGCTTGACGACGACTTTGACGGTGAGCAGGAATCCCTCCACGCGCACTTGCACCTTCAATCAACAACTATCGCCTCTTTTGGAGCGCAGAAGTTCGTTAAAAACATTCTTAAATATTTTTTATTAATTATTATTTTTATTAAAAACATTAGTAATTATTTTAATGTATGAATTTTTTTAATAAGAATGAATGTCTATGTGCATTATAACATCTTTACTGATTGACATTTTGACTTTTCAACTGAAGTACAGATGAGAAAAAATAACTCATTGAGTTTCATAATTAATCAATTTATACATTCCGTGATCCTTCAAAAGATGATCCTCGTAAGACGCACAGGAAGAGTTACTGTATCACAGGTGAAGGAACAACTTGCGGCGGCTCAGATATTGGCACGTGCTGCAGTGAGAGTTTCTTCACGCCCCACGAGTTGATGTCCTCGAGTGTTCCCGCGGGTCTTGGCTACGACCAGACAGCAAATGGCAGCTGCGCTGGCCACGCATCCAACTGCTCTGTGAGGGTGTACTGCGAGACGAAGGAAGCCAGCTTGTAGATATAATTTATACAACCCTTAATTCAATCATGAAATAATGCATTCATCGACCCAATCATTCGTTTTTGTATTTAATCATTGATTTATTGATTGGTTCAATCACTCATTCATTTTTTTTATTCATCTAATCGTTCATTCCTTAATCGATTGAATGATGTATTCAATTGTGAATTACTTCTTTTCTGCTTCAGTAATATCCACAAAGCGGTGTGTAAAGTCTTCTCGAGTAAATGGGCAAATTAAGTGCGTCACAAAAGATTATCTGTAACTTGGATCATTGAGGATGCAGTGCATTTCCAATCGATTCGATCTTGAGATATCAAGTCATTCGCTAGTGGATCGATGCCAGCTCACATTGTACATAAATTGAATTTAACTAGTCATGATTATGTATTTCAACATATTTTAGTTTTTTATATTTAGCTGATTGTCACCTTAAGGGTATGATGTTTGAAAAAAAAAGGGCAGTGTTCAGTTTTTGTGCTCTAATTCGAGTTTTGATTATTTGTAATGCCCCTCTTTTTAATTTTTGCTGTACTGAGACATATTGCCTCTTCGGTGTTGAATTATTTGTAAAAATGGCTTCCAGTATAACTATTCGATTTCCTAATTGTTTTTTCAATACCCTTTCTCGATTTCCTCCCTGTATAGCTCTCTCCCTCTCTCTCTCTCTCTCTCTCTCTCTCTCTATCTCTCTCTCTCTCTCTCTCTCTCTCTCTCTCTCTCTCTCTCTCTCCTCCTCCTCTTTCACTTCCCCTCTTTTCTCTCATATTTTTTGCATTGTCGCTTGGTCTCAAACTTGTTAATGACGTGCCTACCAAATATTCAAGGAAATGTTTCTTTCCAAAGATGGTAGATCTCAGTTTATGACTTGAGTTGTGTCATTGATGTGAACAATGACTTTGTGATGAGATGTCTTTTTCTGTGTTGATTTCAGTTTTCAGAGGTAATATCCTATTCGGTTACATAATTACAAAGCTTTTTTATATATCTTGGCTGAATTTCTTCACCCTATCATTGTTTTATCAAGTTGATTGTGAGCAGAGACATAGAGAAAATAGCGAATGATAAAAGCACGATAACATTTTGTTCTCGAGAAGAGATAACAAAGAACAAAGGGAGAGAGCAGAGATTGTTGTAAAGAGTTAAAATCACTCAGGAAAGCCATTTTTGGATTATTTAAGGGGGAGATGTAGTTAGGTATCTGCTTAATAGGGGAGATGTAGTTAGGTATCTGCTTAAGTGTACAATTATCCATGCAATGCATTATGACCTGTTCTGTCTTCACTGTATAGTCGCGACGCGGTTCATTCGCGATAAACGAGATACAGCTGGGTTAGATCCCGCTCTCTGGATAATCTTCTGTCCGTTTAAAAGTTAATTTGATTTGTTGTTTGTTCCTTCACAGAAAGGAATCTTGAAACCGAATTGGTTGATGAATATTTTGAACATTCTAGTTCAAGTTTCATTTTAGGGCACAGTTAGTGTGCGCTCTTGATCCTTATCGATTATAAGAGCAGTGTATTATACTCTTCCGGTTGATTTGTGAGTCGATCACACGTTTACATGTTCTATTCCAATCTATGAAGAGATCGAAGTTCCGTACGGCGTATACTTTTTTGTATTATTGTTTTGTATTTCGAGAATAAAAGTTCAAAAGCAATTTTTTGTGAAAAGATGAAGGGAAAAACTACATCTCAGAGAGGTATGGCAGCAAAAAGTCATTTCACGGTTTCAAGCATAGTAAAGTTAGATAAACATATATGTATATATAACATTTTTTCAAGTAGCGTAGACATGTATAAACGCCTTTATACACCTATGTATATAAATGCTTTGTACCCCATCACGGTTGATTGATGTACGCGAAGTTGCATGTATTGTGACAAAAAAATCATCCATTAGTACAAAAACGGAATTCAAAATGTATGTTGTTGTAAAGAATCGTTCCTTTATTCTTTCTTTCACCTCCTCATCAACTCGCACCGGGTCTTCTTCTCGGAATACACGCTTTGCAATGAAGAAACTTTCTACTGAACGCCGAGTAATTTAGTTCATCATTTACATCTCTCGCCTATTCCCTACATTTTGAAGTTTTTTTCCAGTTCTCATTTTGCTTGACTAAGTAGTATCTTGAAGGTTGTCTTTTAACCTTCCATTGTTTTCTTAAAATCGAATGAGAATATTCTGTGTGAACTCTGTTCAAATACGAAGTTCTTCTTTATACCCACAACTTGTTATGCACACCCTACTTTATGTATTCCCATTTCATTTTTTGATTTTTATCCTCGTTCCTCTACTGCCCCTTTCTCGCCTTTCAGTCTTCCGCCATTTCTCATTGTATTTTTCTCTGCCCTTCTCTTTCTCTCTAACTCTTTCCTTCTCTCATTGTCTCCTCTCTCTCTTTTGCTCTCTCTCTCTCTCTCTCTCTCTCTCTCTCTCTCTCTCTCTCGCTCTCACTTCACTCTGTCTCTCCCTCATCTCCATTTTCTTTCTCTCAAACTGCAAATTTTCACTTTTCTCTTGTTCTCTGCCTTCTAGTTTTCTTTCTCTTCAACCCTTTTTCAAACTTTCTTTCTTCCCATTTCTTTTTGGTGCATTTCCCTTTTATTGTTATGCTCTGCTTCGCTGCCGCAAATGGCGGCGTGATCAAAGGAATTTTCTTCTCTTCTCCGCCTCTCCCTCTCTACCCAGTTTTGCTCTCTCGCATGCTGCGTCTTCATAATACTTTAACTCTCTATCTCCTCCTCCTTTGACTCTGGCTCCCCCCTCCCCCGAAAGAGAGAAGACCCATCCCTGCTGCTGAGAGCCCTTTGATGTGCACCGCGAGATAGCGACTCACTTCCACTCCCCAAAACGCTCTCTCGCTCTTATCTTCTGCCTGCATTCCTTCAAGTTAACCCTCTCAATGAGCCTCCAACTATCTTGTCTCTTGTTGTTTCTCTTTCTCTCTCTCTTTCCCTCTGTTTCTCAGCACTTTGACAAGTTTTCATCTGCATAGTTCATCAGACAAATGATGATTACCCATCCCTATTAGTCGTCCCTTCAACTTCTGCCGCCCTCCCCCCATTAGTTGTGTTTACAAGGAGTCGGTCCCCATCCCGGCGGCTGCTCTTCTTTCCTTGCGTCATGCTTATGGCCTCGTTTTTTCTCGCCTGCAATCTCTGGATTGACTCCATTTCGCTTTTCATCTCTTGCGATTTTCTCCAGGATGCTCACTCAATTGGAGAGGATGAATTCGGATCGATACTTATTTCCCAGTTATTGAGAGAATGAATTCGGATCGATACTTATTTCCCAGTTATTGAGAGAATGAATTCGGATCGATACTTATTTCCCAGTTATTGAGAGAATGAATTCGTATCGATACTTATTTCCCAGTTATTGAGAGTTATTCCACTACATTCGCGTGGTTTTGTTCGCTTTTCTGTGCTCAAAAATGAAATTTGCTTTTTTTCGGTTTTCCTATCGGAAACGGACAGAAAATATGCATCCAGGTTTTGATAGTCGTTCTTAAGATCACACTAAAATGTATTTTTGAACCCCCATCTCCTCTTCTTTTCTTTCTCGCCTTACTTCTCTTTCTCTCTCTCTCGTTCTCTCTATCTCTCTCTCTATCTATCTATCTATCTCTCTCTCTCTCTCTCGTTCTCTCTATCTCTCTCTCTCTATCTCTCGCTCTCTCTCTCTCTCGCTTTTATTCTCTGTTTAACTTCTCGCTCTTTCTCTCACGTTTTTCAACTTCCTGTCCGAGTTATTCTCTCATTTTAATTTATAAACTGCCTTCTTCTTTCCCAATCAACTTCAAACATACATATCTTTAGTTTGTTTCCCGTTAAATTTATCTTGAGAGCTAAATTTTACTATCGTTTTCTTCTCTTCTCGTCTACGACCTCTAGATTCACGTTGTCTGTGTATTTCTCCCAATGTCCATCTACTCTCTTCTGAGTGTATGTATATGTATCTGCTGTGTTCTCTCTGTTTATTTGCTCCAATAGGCTTCAGTCAGATGTAAAGTCTTACTCGAGGCTTTGATTGCTCTTTCTCTCTAAGTTTTTACTCGCTTTTTCCATTTCTTCTCCTGGGTTTATCGGTTCTCATCAGATTCGATCATTTGATGTTCATCAGTTGTGTTCACGAGAGTATTGTAATTATTCAAGATGTTTTCTACGCTTAATTGAAGATTTGGAAGTCTTCTATTGATAATTTTTAACTCAAAGTTTGAATTAAAAAAGGACTCTAAAACCTTAAATTACATCCCTGTTAAGGGGCGAAAACTTGAAGATGTGAGGTCTCCGACTTACTTCTTATGTATCAAATGTGGTAGATTGATTAGCTTTCGAACTGGGACGGACAATGCGGTTATTCATATAATATAATATTTGAGGACTCTTTTGATATTTTCAAGTTAGAGCACTTATTATGTGCTCCCTCTTCCCTCTCTCTCTCCCCCCCTCTCTCTCTCGCTCTCTCTCCTTCTCTCTCCCTCTCACTCTCCCTTTCTCCCCTCTCTCTCTCTCTCCCCTCTCTCTCTCCCCCTCTCTCTCTCTCCCCTCTCCCCCTCTCTCTCTCTCTCTCTTCCTCTCTCTCCCCCTCTCTCTCTCTCCCTCCCTACCCCTCTCTCTCTCCCCCCTCTCTCTCCCTTTCTTTCCCCCCCTCTCTCTCTCTCCCTTTCGCTCCCCCCCCCTCTCTCTCCCTCCTCTCTCTCCCCCCTCTCTCCCTCTCCCCCCTCTCTCTCTCCCTCTCCCCCGCTCTCTCTCTCTCCCCCTCTCTCTCTCCTCCCCCTCTCTCTCTCCCCCCTCTCTCTCGCTCTTTTTCTCATATCTCCGTGCAGGTCTATATTTTTATATCTTTCTCCCTTTTTCCAACTCACTCTTTTTTTCCAGTGAGAAGCGATTGTTCAAAAATGTAACTTCCTTGAAATATGAAACCATTTTACCCTTCCTCTCAATGTCTCTCTCAATGCACCTTCCATCTACTTTCTTTCACGATGTGCCATTATTCCTTAAGCCAGTGCAGGTCTTTCTTTCCATGTCCCAAATAAAGGAAGCATTCAGTTAATCTTACAGTCATCGGTCACATTTTATAAACTCATAAATTCAAGGGATCTGAGTTGACATATAGGGTGTTTATTTGAGCTGAGCTGCGGATAAAATCTATGCGCAATACAAGCTCTCGGTCTTTCTACTGAGTCGGCCGTTCCCTCATGATTAGTCTTTTCGATGTGTGGTGAGAAAGAACCTTCTGAGCTGCCTCTCGGGGATCTGCTTGGCTGACAGGGTTGCAATATGATCGGGAACTTCCACTCACGTCACCCCTCCCACACTCTGCCCCAGGTAAAATGGGGAGAGAGGGGGCTCCGATTGCATCTAACCGCAAGTTAAACAGAGACAGAAGTACTCGGAAAAGGGTAGGGAGACACACGTGAAACAAAGGTTTACAAGTTAACTTAGTATTTTCAACCTTGTTCCTTTGTTCCCAAATTTTTCACAGTTTAAACCTTTTCATTCTTGTCTCTCTTTCTCCCTTCCCTCCATATCCTTACTTTTCTAATCTCGTCTTCCCAGATCTTCCGTTTATCTCTGACTTCACTTTCAGCTGTCGCCATGCCAGATGGTCAGAAAAGAAGTACTCATTTCGTTTCCATATTTCTCACTTTCTATTTACTCTTGTCCTCATCTTCTTCATCTTCTATTTCTTCTTTTCTCTTTCTATCTCAATCTCTCCTTCTCTTATTCGTTTTCTCGCTCACCTTTCTTTCTCTTTCTCGTTTTTTCCTTCTTCCTCTCTCTCTCCCTCTCTCTCTATCTCCCTCTCCCTCTTTCTTTTTCTCTTTATCTCTGTCGGGCTCTTCAACTTGCACATTTCTTGTCTCTGTCACTCAACGATCTTTCATGATGCTCCGGCAGGCTAGAAGTTTCTCATGGAACTGTCATTTAGGCCAGCATATGTCCATGCCCAGAAAGATCTCTTTAGAAACTTTTCGTTTCGCGCTCAGATCAGCTTCTTATTCCTCAAACTTAGCGCACACTGCTGAAACTCTCAGCCCCTGTCATTCAAAATCCTTTTAACCAATAAGCAATGCTTACTCGGCAAATAGTGCAAAGTCGCTCGCATGCTGGTAATGGGGAGACGGTCGGCTTTGAGCCCTGCTGACAAAAGGGAGACGGCCGGGTTTCAGCCCTGCTGGTAAAAGGGAGACGGCCGGGTTTCAACCCTTCTGGTGAAAGATAGATTTCAATTTCAATTTTATTGCGTGAAAACATTACATGCAGCAACGCATAAATTAATCACGTGGTACGAGAGATTAAACAATTGAATTGTTTAAATTACATAAATAGGTAAAACAATGCAGATTACATCCATGCAAAAATATATCATTCATCAACTCTATTAATTTCGGTGAATATACGAGCTGATCGTATAGAGAAGGCATTTCTTCTGCAAATAGTTCTCAGAGCAGGGTGGATTATTTTTTTGAAAATTGCGCCTCTAGTGTTGGATGCTCTTATTTCAAAGTTGTGGTGCGTCCTGTCAGAGAGTACTTTTTTCCCTTTGTCGTACGTCAGAGAGAGTACCTTGTCAGAGATGGCCGGCTTTGAGCCCTGCTGGTAAAAGGGAGACGGCCGGGTTTTAACCCTGCTGATAAAAAGAAGACGGCCGGGATTGAGCACTGCTGGTAAAGGGGAGACGCCCGGGTTAGGGCCGGATCACTTGTTATAGACAACAAGGATCTTAGCTTTTCGCAGAAAATAAACTCCAAATTATTGTAACATCTTTCTTCCTCGTATAGACTATGTTTGATTCATGACTACGGAAATTGAGGTGAAGGTTTTCATGGAGCGGACGATATTCATGTGATCGTTTCAAAATCATTCTAATTTCAAATATCAAGTTTGAAGTTCTGTTTTTTTGTTTAATTTTTTCGAGCTTTTGGTTTGTTTGTTTTCAAGGGTGAAGTTTCTGAATAACCCGGATTTGAAAATACTGATTTTTTTGTTTACACATGAGTTTTTCACAGCATAAAACGTTTCATCACATACGTCTGAACATGAAAAAAAAAACTAAGTTTTTCGTCATATGCTTGATTAGTATTCTCAAAAAAATTCAATTTATCGTAAGAATGTTATAGGCTAAAAAGAATGAAACTAACAATGACTTTGTGAAAGGATAACTTAATCTTTTTGATGCAAGCGAGTCATTCATTATCTTATCCTTGGGTGTCTTTTATTTAAGCCAAGATACGAAAGAACTTTTCATATTTTCTCTAACTTACTTTTTAAGGAAATAAATTAACAGTTTTCTCCTGAAAGTAAAAGTTATTATGGAGTTAAATTAGTATCATCAAAGAATTCAAGATCCTCACCTTTACGTTTATATATGCACACTAAAGTTTTTCTGGGTGTAATCCAGGGAAGTGGTTCGGTATTAGAATTTCAAAAAAGAAGATTGTTTTTACTGATTCAATGTTTTCCGTCATTAGTTATGTCTCTTCATCATTTATATTGCCTTTAACTCCTGTGTTTGCTCTGTCTTTCGCTCTTTAAACACTTTCCAATCCTCTTTCTCTTTGTTTCTTCTTCTCTTTCTCCCTTTTTGCTTTTCTCACTTCCTCTCTCTTATCCTTCTCTCTCTCCGTCTTCATCTCTCTTTATCTCTCTCTTCCTTTTTTCTCTTTCTCTTTTCATCTCTCTTCATACCTCTCTTCTGATCTCATCTCGATCATTTCTTCCATCGGCGTTAGTTCTTGATCCTCAAAGAGTCCAGCCGCCACAGGGTGACACTCTGAATGTCGCGGCGCACCTTTTGTCTCCGTCGTGTTCCCCGGATTCGCTTTGCCATTCTTCTCCTTGCGTCTACCCTCCCCTCCTCCCCTCCACCTTCCCCCGCTCTCCCCTCCCATATATGATTCAGAGTGCTGTCTAAACCCCCCACTTCCTCATCACCCCTGTCTTACCTACCGGTGGTCTTTTGAAGCGTCCGCTGCCCGTGTTGTATTATGTGTAGTAACTAATCGACGCCTGGCTGGCTGGGACAGCTGCAGTCTACAATTTCTAGAAGTACATGTGAAGTTATTTCATCTTTATAGTCTACCTAGTCGATAAAACAGGATTTTTTAGTAACCGAACGAAAACTCCGAACTTGAAAAACTCTTTTTGTTAATGGTTTACATGGGCTCTATTCTGGGTTTTTTTTGTTGATTTTTTTTATTTATTCAAACTTCGATGTTTAACTTTCCATTCATCAAAATTTTATCAAATTCGGAATACAACTTTCTGGTGTGAAAGTCCATACGTTCCTTATTTTCAACATTTGCCTGGAGTAGCATTTTTTTATTTGTCTTCGGTTTTTACTAAACTATCCCCTACCTAACTTTTAACATTAATCTTTTACCTGTTCTCTTTTGCCGTATTCTCTTCGATTTGTTTTCTTTTCTGTTCTCACTCATTTCTTTTTTTATTTTCTGGTTGTGACCCTCTACAATCTCTTACCGCCTTTCCTACAAATGGTCGCCTTGTCAAAGAGTTGTCCTTCCGAAGTTTTGAACATTTCTCTTTCAGATACTGTAACTTCAAGAGGAAAAAGGAAAGTGAAGAGAAAATAGCTACAGTAGTAAAGGAGAATATCAGCTAAGGCTTGAGGAAGGAAAATGGAATTACCTAATTCATATGATGCTTCTGGGCCAGATGTTTCTCTTTTTATTCTGAATTTGACACATCTTCTCCGTTCTTCGTTTATTTCTCTCTCTCTCTCTCTCTCTCTCTCTCTTTTGCTCTCTCTCTCTCTCTCATTATTCATTTCTTTTTATTGTTGTCTTTCTTCTATTCTCCCCTCTTCACTGTCTCATATGTATGTATAACTTAAATCACTCAATCACTGCTTTTTTCTCCTTCAGTTCCGTTATCACCGCGTCTTCTCTGATCTCTCTCTCTCTCTCTCTCTCTCTCTCTCTCTCTCTCTCTCTCTCTCTCTCTCTCTCTCTCTCTCTCTCTCTCTCTCTATCTCTCTATCTTTCTGTAAACGTTATTCTTCTCGCTTCGATTACTCTGAAGTATGGACAGAGTCACTCAGTATGTTATGGGTGAGGGGACTTTTTGTGTGTGAAGAATTTCTTTGATATGTGCCGCCTTTCTCAAAGTGTACTAAATACATCGCAGTCTCTCTACTATCAAAACTATGACTGGGCGCTGGGTAATAAATGTTCAGTTAGAATGAGATGAAAGGGTTAGCTAGAGGAGGAAGAAGGTGGATAGGGATAAAAGGGAAAAGTAAGGAAGCAGGGAAGAGACCAAAAGAAAGAGGGAAGATGGCAGAGAGAGAAATAAAAGAGAGACAAGAGAGAAAGATAGAGAGAGGAAGAGAGAGAGATAAATAGAGATAAAGAGAAACAAAAGAGGGAAAGAAGAGTATACAAAAGAAGGTACATGTAAAAGAGGTGGGTTTGAGATAGAGGAAGAGAAAAGGCAATGTTTTGGGTAAAAACGATGATTAGAAAGCTGAAAAATTGAGAACAGAACAGGGAGAAGAAATATAAAAAGTATTGGTTTCAAAAGCAAGCGCCTCAATGTGCAATCGCTTTAGGACTGAATTGGAAAATTTTTTTCCTATTTGGTTGTTCAATTGTTTAATAGTAGAGCGTTGTCGCGTTCTTGTTTGTCTAGAGGGATGGATGTTCTATAGAATACTTCGGTGAGAATCCTGATGTAACCAGAGAAAAACTTCCGGATCACACTAAAACCGCAGCTGTCGGAGAGACCCTTTTTCGTATGGTCTAAACTATGTATTTGAGAAGTTGACCTTGCCTCGTTCAAACAATATTATAAATGTTTCCATTGTAAATGCTTCGAGAAACGTTGCATTTCTCGTTGTTAGGAGAACGTTCCCATTAATTGTTGATGAATGAACGAAGTAGTCGCGAGCCGCTTCAAGCATCCTCTTGCAGCAAAAATGAAGTGCGGCGAGCATCTGGCAGCTGCGGTCGACCACGTTTTGATGGATCGGGAAGCTCTCGAACTCTTCACAAAATGGGCTCGCAAAGTATGCAGCGCAAAACCTGCTGAGAAAGCTTAACATTTAAGCTAGTACTTTTTTCAAAGCCAGTGAAAAACTGAGGAGCAAAAAATGTGCCAATTGAACGATTCGCGATCTCAATCGGCGAATCACTACAATTCTTCTTTCTCTTTCTCGGTCTATCTCTCTCTCTCTCTTTCTCTCTTTTTGATAGGTTTGGAGTAATAGCTAATCTGAATGACAGATTACCAAAAGTAGCATCTCGCATGACTTGTGTACGACTCAGTTCGCGAGTTAATCAGAAGTGAATTAACTAGTCGAGTGCTCACACTTATGTTGCAGAGAGACGAAACCTGGCCAGAGGCAATCTTACTGTACTTTGCCATCAAGCAGTTCCGCTCAAAGTGCGAGCAGAAACCGGAGCAGGCGCCCGCTCTTGCCATCGCCGCTCACAAGAAATACATTAGGTGCCGGGATTTTCTTTAAACCGTACTGGGTTAAATCTGTGCGCGAATCTAAGCACTCCTAAAAAAGATAGTGATACAAATTCTCTATTTTTATGACATTAGTGGTTATTCATCGCCAGTTTTCGGTATCTCTCTTAAGCGTACCGCTCTCTCATGATATATGTAGTAAAAGTCAAGCGAGTCATGCAGAAAGTCAAGTAAACGTCAAGTCATGCTCTAAATGTAAACCCACAGTGCATTTTTGAGTGGAGAAAAAATTATGTTATGAAAATGGAATCAAGTGAAGAATATCGTGAACTAATTTAACTCACGACCTTTTGAAAATACCGAGAATTATCGGCATGATAAAATGAGTTTTTATTCATTGTTTTTAAACATCGGATTAGTAGAATTCTCGAGTTTTCGGATGATTCTTCAATCATGCCGGGATTTTTCTAGGTCATCGAAAAAGTCGTGACTTTTTATATCTGCAGCTTGAAAACGGGAAGCTGTGCTTTCCTGGCAAGCTCGGTGCGCGAAGAGATGTCGCGACGTGCGCATTCGCTCTCTCGAAGCATCCTCGCCTCCTCCTCTTCCAGTTCGAACCACGATCAGCTCTCGAACTTTTTCGAGCCTCTCGTTCAACCACTAAAAGAGCATCTCAGATTAATGCACGCGAAGTTTATCTCCAGTTCAACGTTTCGCAAGGTTACTGGCTTTCGGACTTCTTTTCTTCCTCGTTTCCTACACAGAAACATTCTGGAATAGAATTTAGACAGTTCTCGCTTTTATTTTAGGGCCGTTGGTTTGGTTCCCGCCCACTGCGCAATCCAATTTTATTCCACAACTCTGTTAATGGCAAAGTCACAACCGGAATGGAGTTTCATTTGCAGTTCTGCAGTGAAATCGACGATGAGCCGAAACCCTCGACGTCTGAGGCAAATACGCCACGGGCGGAGGACAAACCGAGAGCTGACTCCAAAGGTGACTGAAAATTTTGAGTACAGGCCAAAAAATAATTTTTAAAAAACTCAGCTCATCATTATCGTTGGCAAGAAAATTCCAAAAGTGACTGAGAGAATCAAAGAGAGCATTCGATAACACGAACAATGGCAGCTTTGACACACCAAAAACGAACAATTTTCGATGTAGAATTGACATTGGGTGGCAAGAAGAAGAAAAGAATTGGCGATGAAATAGGTGTAAGGATGAAGAGAGAGGTAGAGAGAGAGAAAATGAGAGACATAGAGAGACAGGGAGAGACTTGAAGAGACAGGGAGAGACAGAAAGAGAGGTACAGAGAGAGGGAGAGAGAGAAAGAGAGAGTGTGACAGAGAAAGGGAGAGAGACATAGAGAGGGTGACAGAGAAATATAGAGACAGAGAGACAGAGAGAGAAAGGGCGACTGAGAAATCGAGAGAGAGAGAGAGAGAGAGAGAATTGAAGAGAAAGAGCGCTGAGTGACTGCATCAGAAACATACTGATAGCGACGGGAGGGAGGGAATGTAATTGAAAGAGAGAAAGGGGAAGCTGAAAACAAAAATTGAGAGACAAACAAATAAAGAAAAAAAGGTTAAAATAGAAAAAAGATAAATATAAATAAAGATCTGGAAAAGGACGAATCGCAGCGAGAGATAAAAAGATGAGAGAGAGAAAAAAAACGCAGCGAGAGATAAAAAGTACAGTCGGAGAGAGAAAGAATGTAAGGATGAATAACTATATGTAGTCGAGTAGGTTTTCTTTATAATTCTAAACCTTTAAATTTCAATAATTGCAGTGAAAAGCGAGCCGCGCTGTGCAGATTCTTCATCAACTTCTTCACCCTCCTTCTCTTCCGTCCCGATCTCTTTACTCAATAGTACCAGTGGGCCCACTACCGTATCTGCCATCAATTCGATAAACTCGCCTACAGTCTGCAAAACAGATGCGGTGTCCGCGAGTTCTCTCGTCTCCTCCACTACTGCGGCTACTACCAACCCCTTTAAAACATTCAAAATCTCCTCGTTACAAGTTGGACTGGAATCAACGCAGATGGTTGTTCCTCTCGCGCGTCATCATAACGAAGAGTCGCGAAGAACCTTCTTCTCCAAGTTGGAAGACAAACTTGAGGATCTTCGCAAGGGAATGGTAGCCAGAGGCATTGAGTTTGCGAGGTGAGTAACTAATGGTAGCCAGAGGCATTGAGTTTGCGAGGTGAGTAACTAATGGTAGCCAGAGGCATTGAGTTTGCGAGGTGAGTAACTAATGATAGCCAGAGGCATTGAGTTTGCGAGGTGAGTAACTACTGGTAGCCAGAGGCATTGAGTTTGCGAGGTAACTAATGGTAGCCACAGGCATTGAGTTTGCGAGGTGAGTAACTAATGGTAGCCAGAGGCATTGAGTTTGCGAGGTGATTAACTAATGGTAGCCAGAGGCATTGAGTAACTAATGGTAGCCAGAGGCATTGAGTTTGCGAGGTGAGTAACTAATGGTAGCCAGAGGCATTGAGTTTGCGAGGTGAGTAACTAATGGTAGCCAGAGGCATTGAGTTTGCGAGGTGAGTAACTAATGGTAGCCAGAGGCATTGAGTTTGCGAGGTGAGTAACTAATGGTAGCCAGAGGCATTGAGTTTGCGAGGTGAGTAACTAATGGTAGCCAGAGGCATTGAGTTTGCGAGGTGAGTAACTAATGGTAGCCAAAGGCATTGAGTTTGCGAGGTGAGTAACTAAACAAGAAGACTGTTCATTCATTGAGTAACTCATTAATTCAGTTATTTATTCTTAGCTTTCATGCACAATAAAGTTTTTATATAACTTTTTAAATATATTTTTGTAGGGAACAAAGCGTGTACTTGGCATATCATTGACTCGAAGAGTTCAGATTTTCTGTTAAAGAAAAAAGACTTGAAGAGAACTTTCTTCTAAGCGTTGTCTTATGCCGGTCGATATCGAAGTAGAATTCGCTAATCGATCCTACCGGTCGAGACCGAAGTAGAATTCGCTAATCGATCCCACCGGTCGAGATCGAAGTAGAATTCGCTAATCGATCCCACCGGTCGAGATCGAAGTAGAATTCGCTAATCGATCCCACCGGTCGAGATCGAAGTAGAATTCGCTAATCGATCCCACCGGTCGAGATCAAAGTAGAATTCGCTAATCGATCCCACAGACACTTACAATACACTGCCAGGATGATTTATGTTCTTTTCAGTTAGCTAGAAGCACGTATTTGATTTTAAATGAATTTCACAAAGAAAATGAGCTCGAGAATTTTGCGCGACTTTACAGAGATCTGCCACGTGACAAAGAGCACGAGGATGAGCTCGAGGAGATTCTGGAGCAAGACATTGGAGACTACGCTGACAGACTAGCTGAGAAGAAGTCCAGTCAGTAACAACTACATAAAATCAACAAGTTTTGATACTCTTTGAAAATGCTAATTTGAGTAGCAAAACACGAGGAAGTTGATTATAATACAGTACCGCCCGGAATGTTATCATATATAGATTATTGAACATAACTTTTTTTGTAAAAAAACGAATGAAGCTCGAATTTTCAGATTCTTTTACTTGTATTCCGATGTCCAACAGTTCGAACCATGACTTGCAACAAAAGTTGTATGAATTAAGTTCGCAAAACAAACAAAAAATTATTTTTAAAAAACATGGAGAAAAACAGCTTCTTGCATGATTTTACTTGTATTTCGATGTCCAACAGTTCGAACAATGACTTGAAACAGAAATCGTATGAACTAAGTTCAAAAAACAACAAAAAACTCAACAAAAAAATCATGGAGAAAAAACTGAAAAATAGAAGGTATACCAATTTCGATGTATCTCCTGGAGATAATCAATAATTTTCTCCAAAAGTTGTCCGGTACGGTACAGATGCCCAAAAAAACTTCTGTGAAAATTTTAGCTCTGAATGTTATCTTTGAAAAAATTAATGTTCAATAATCTATATATGATAACATTTCGGGCGGTACTGTATAATCAAACTATCGCTCGAACGAAATATAGTATACGGACCAGAATATGTAGAACCCAGCCGTTTCTCTTACACTCACCAGGAGTGTGAGCGCGTTACCAATACATTACCGAGAAAACATTTCTAGTTCATGAAATTGAGCTACTTGACAGGCTCAAAAGCCTTGTTCTTGAAGTTTTTTTATTATCGTTTGACACTAATAGCTTTATTGCCGATAGATAAACTGCTCAGATTCATCGCTTGTATGCTCTTTAGGAAACTTTTTGGGAAATGGGAAATCGTACAGAAAACTGAACAACTATAATAAGTATTTGCGCTGGATAGTGTTAGTAGACCTCTCAGTGTATCAACCTCATGGTTCAGTAGGTCAGGCCAGAAGAGAAGTAATTAGGATGAGCGAATGCTGAGTAGGGATGACTTAAAATGAGCTCATTCAGGATCGCCTTCTCCGCCATCGGTGCCGCTTACTTCTCCTCCACCCTTCCCGCCCAGCCATGTATACTCTGCGCTGAACAGCTTTGCACCCCCGCCCTCGTCCACTTCCTCTTCTACAGCGGGTAGGAGGAACCGGCGGCGCGTGGCGGAAGACTTTGCTCCCTCTCTGCAATCGCCGACAAGTGGACCCGCCCATGCTACCAAGATACGGTATCTTTTCAGCCAAACACTTTTTGAAGAGAGGCAAGGGATTACTTCATGCAGATTCAGGACCTTCAAAGCTAATTGGAAGACCATGGAGCCCTTTCAAATTTATGACTTTCTCTTTCTCTCTCTTTTCTTATTTTGATCTGTATTTATCCCTCTCTCTCTCTCTATTCATTCAATGAATTAGCTTTCTGAATATAATATAATAAAGCACGAGTTATCCATGTTTCTTTCGAATAGCTTTCGTAACTGACTCGGTCTCGGTAAAAAAGACGTTGAAGTCTAAGTCAGTTTTTCTCCCAAGGATCAACTTCCCTCAAGTCAGGAAGTATAACAACTTATATTTCGGGATAAACGACACAAAAACATAATGTTCAAATTAGTCTCTTTTCCACGAATTAAAACCAGAAACACCTGCACTATCTCAATAGAAATTTTTATAACTGAGCATTTCGAAAGAAACAAGATGATCCACAGTCGAAATATTTATAAAATACCGTGCGGACAAACGCTAGTCTACAAACCCAGGCATCTTTCTCACCGCCTTACACTACCGAGGACGCATTGATCTTAATAGTCCACAGATTCAGCCGCTCCTCCGCGCACGACTCCGCCTCGTCAGGCTTCCATTCGAGCGAGTCCTGCTACCTAGGGCCCTCCTCCAATTCAACCGGAGGCTTCTTCCCGCGCAGTATGGGCATGCACTTCAACACGCTCGCCAGACCTGCGCATCATTCACACTGTTCGTTATTGAAGTTTTATTACGCAAATTATTTTGAAACATCACGTGTAAAATGCATAAAAGTCAGAGGGATGATAGAGGGGTTCATAGGGGAGAAGAGAATATTAGAATTCAGAGTTGTTTACCGATGGAAGTCACTTCAGAGGGATCCGAGTTAGGAAATCAAGAATGGAAAGAATCATTGCATATACGCCGCTCAGAAAGACGCAAAAGGGAGAATTACGAGAAATGGGAAGAGTTGTTACATGACGGCCGCTCAGGAGAATGACAGAATGACAAAGAAAAAAAAAGTGAAGAATGAAATTTTTTGTTTTTAATTAATGTTTCGCTTTTCCTCTCATCATTACATCTTTCAAAACTTCGCTGGTAGAGTACGATATTTACGGTATCAGTTTTTCTCAGCAGAGTACTGTGTCTTAAACTGCCGTTTTCTAGCAGCGAGAGTATCATGAAAAAGTTCATCTCAGCTTTCGGTAAGAGTATTTTGCATTAGAACTTCTCCGCTTTGGGCAATCATCTACAGTAGCCTTACTTCTAAACTTCCTGAAAGAGTAACGTATCTTACAGTTACCCTTTTTTCAGCTTTCGGTGAGCGATCTACTGCCTTCTCTTCTTTATCAAGTGGAGCTTCGGACAGCCGCGGGTATGTCCCAGCGACCATCTGGCCCGGCTGGAAGCAGCAGGACTGCTTCGAGAGAAAAAATGCAGCCGCATTTGTGGACACTAGCCCTCTCCTCTCCTCAACCGCCTTTCCTGTCTGCGCCACTCTACCGTACGCTCTTGATCTACATCTAGACTAAACTAAGCTGAAGTTATACATTCACCTATAGGCTAGACTAGATGAAGTCTAGAATTCTGAGTGTTGACTAGACTCGATTAAGGTTATGAATATGAGTGTAGACTCATTTAACAGTAGAGTAGAGACTCACTTGTACACAGATGCATATTCGAATCAATATGTTTTCTTCTGAACCCAACTAGATAATTTTTATTCAGTTCAAACTACAATACTTAAGCTTTGAGATCTAAGCTTTGGTTGAGAAGCTTATCCCAACTCAGATATCAAGTTAGATATTTCTTTGCACACATTTATAATAATGTGTTTAATTGAAATGAAAAATATTTTAAGGCGTCCATCAAAGAAAGTATCAGCAGAGAGCACTCAGAACAGTGCGGAGAAGAAGGTGCTGCTCAAACTCCTGCAGGTAGAATCATCTTTGTACGCAAACAATTAAGTAGGGAAAACTGCACACGTAAATTTGAAAGTTTAACTATTCGCACTTATAAAGTGAAAGTTACTCATACATATTATGAATAAGTATAACTTTAAATTCCGTATTACCTTTTTTTTATACTTTTTTTTGTTCAAACTTGCAAAGTTAGATAAATAAATAAATGATTGTATATTTTTTTCAGAACGGTTCTCGTCCAATGGTCTTCCGACTGGAGGAAGAGACCGCCAAGTCTATGACACTCAAGCAATTTCGCGCCATTTTCGCCATCTCCTCCCAGGCTCGCAAAAAGTAAGTGTAACAACCACATAAAGACCTTCTATGAGAAGTAAATCAAAAAGCAAGAGATTTTGTGATTGATTAAAGCGTCCGAGTTCAGTGTCACTCCAATAAACAACATTTTTTCACAAGTTTTGGCGACCTTGGTCCTGTCTCATGTTCATACATCTGAGGAGCCTATTCATGATCGAAGAGGTTTTTCTCTGATGCCCAACCCCCGTTCACCGTACCTTTCTCTGATGCCCAACCCCCGTTCACCGTACATTTCTCTGATGCCCAACCCCCGTTCACCGTACCTTTCTCTGATGCCCAACCCCCGTTCACCGTACCTTTCGGGAAAAAAAAGAAAATAGTTTTCTACACTACCAAAAGAAGAAGACTACCAAAACCCGCTCATACTTCGATTTTCAGGTTCTTCTTCAAATCAGTCTGTGACGACGGCAGTGCAGATTATCAATGGGAGCACGTTGCGGACGATTCCGCAACAGTCCCCATCTTCCTGGGAAGTGTAACCGCAGAGTGCAGAGACGAGATAGACTCGCCCTAATCTACAGTACTCAAAGAATTTTGCTCCCGACACGAAAGTAGCCCTGCTCCTAACACTCTTCGACAAGTTGCCCGCTCTTTGAATAGCATTGTACGAATTGAGTGCGTTTCCGGGATTGGACTAGGTTCGAACTGCACGTTTTACCGGTCAGTGGCGATAGCCGCCTGCTATGCTGATGATGTTCCTTCCTCTCGATTTGGTAGAAAAGATTTGTTTGAACCTTCGGCCGAATTTTCCATACAATTAGCATACTTACCACTTGTTTCAGAATAAATTTAGAGTCATTAGACAAGTTCATTTGTACATTCGTTCCGCACTTACTAGATAAATCGGGTCGTTTTTGCTCACAACGCACTAATTAATTACATGCTCAATTCGGTAAATCACGTTTTCCTCTACTGATGGCTGCTAGGAATGCGCACTCTTCATTCAATATTTATAGCTTTTGTTGTTTTCCGCTGTCAACGTTACCTCATGCAGTCAATTTTTGCCAAACAAAAATGTTCTCTCGAGTTTCCCAGCGGAGTTTCTACATATTTGAACCATGAATCGGCGATAAAACATTGATACGATAGTGACATGGAAAAGTCGCAGAGAGGGAAAAGCTGAAACGGAATTCATTCAGTTCTCTGAATGACCCTTTTCTCTTGAATTGGACTCTTTGTCTTCCACTAATTTCTTTCGATATTAAATGAATAAATGTCGTTCCCATTCCAGGAACAGATAATATTAAAATTAATGACGGTTTGCTCCAGCGCATGTGCTCCAGTTCGAATATAAAAAGTACTTCATTAATTCTTATTTGCGTCAAACTCTTGTCAATTAAAAACAGACAAAAGTCTTTTTAAATAAATTATATAAGCTGGAAGAACCTTATTAGAAAACTGGTTCCATAACATCAGCGTACGAAACATGCAACAGTACTCAAATAAGACCTATTACAACAAATACACTATTTATAATTTTTTTATTACTATTTTTTGATACATTATTTTGATAAATCAGAAAACGACTGCAAGAGTATAATAGACAACGATGAAGATCATAATCAATCACCAGTTAACTCGTTTTAAACACAAACAAAGTATTTTAAATAAACCTAACTGAGTGCGACCTAAACTAAACATCGAATTTACTGTTCACAAAGTGTTGTGTGCAAGAATGATCTGCCTCTCGCGCGCGCTGCGTATCGCGTAAGAGAGCGAGACTAAGAATTGGATTGGCTGCATTGAACTATATTTATATTTGGACTCTACACTACTCGGACTATATATTTATCATCTCTGGAATCTTTGGACTACAAGGCAAGGTACATAACAGTGGCGATCAGGATTCTGGAAGGAGGACTTCGAAGAGGATTTGGAGGAGGACTTCAAATTTGAAAGAGAGGCAAACGCGCAGAGCTAAAGGTTGCTCTGTGGTCAGTTCCTCATTGAGAGAGGCAAACGCGCAAAGCTAAAAGTTGCTTTGTGGTCAGTCCCTCGTTGTAAGAGAGGCAAACGCGCAGAGCTAAAGGTTGCTCTGTGGTCAGTTCCTCATTGAAAGAGGCAAACGCGCAAAGCTAAAGGTTGCTTTGTGGTCAGTCCCTCGTTCGAAGTTCTTCTACTTGTAATCGTACAAGTCGAACTCAAGAGGCCAGAGAAAGAGCAATAAAGTAAAGAAATGGAGGACAAAGGTGTCCAACAGATTTTGCTGGCAATGCAAATGCAACAAGAGCAACATGCGAAGCAACAACAGGAGCAGAGCGCCCTCGTCAATGCCCTGCTAGAAAGACTTGCAATGAGAGAAGGTAGCAGTCAGGCTAAACCTGCAGGACCATCGATTGATGCGCTTGAGAAACGCATCACAGACTTCGCATATGAGCCAGAAGAAGGTGCAACCTTCGAGAAGTGGTACAGCAGATATGAAGATCTGTTTGAAAAGGATGCTGAAGCTTTGGAAGAAGATGCCAAAGTAAGAATGTTGCTGAGGCATGTGAATTTCGCTGTGGAAAATCGATACCTGGATACAATCGCTCCACACAAGGCAAGCAACTATACTCTGAAAGAGACGGTTGAGAAACTCAAGAAAATGTTCGGAGACAAAAGCACAATCTTTGAGAAAAGATTGAAGATGCTGAACATGAGAATGAGTAAATCACATACTGATGATCTGAGAGTGATGGCAAGCACAATAAACAGAGCAGTGGAAAGTGCACAAGTGAAAGACATTAAAGTGGAACAATTCAAGACAATGATGTTCCTTACTTCTATTGATCTACCTCAATTTGAAGAAACGCGTTTCCACCTGTTGAGTGTTTTGAGAAAGAACGAAGAGACAAGTATGGAAACACTGCTGGATGAATGTGATCGATTGCATTCATTACATCAAGAGTCAATGGCAGTCCAAACGCAAGGTAGAACATCTCAACTCAATTATGTGAAAAAGAACCAACAACGGAATCCATCGGAGAAAGGAAGGAAGAAACAGTTCGATGAGCAACGGAAAGAGAAATGCAATCGATGTGGAGTATCACACAGCAATGAATGTTTCTTCCTAAACAAGGAATGTTTGGCTTGTGGAAAAAAGGGCCACAAGAGCACGATGTGCAAGAATAAGCCAAAAGAGAAAAGAAGCAAGAAGTCAATGAATTCAATCAGAGTGATGAAAGTGAAGTCAGAAGATTTTGAGATAGAAATGCAGATGAATGGGAAAGCCGTTAGACTACAGGTTGATACGGGAGCAGATCTGACATTCATCTCGAAGGAAATCTGGAAGGACATTGGAGAACCGGAGTGTTCACTTTCGGATTGCAAACCAATTTGCGCAAATGGAACGCCACTAATGATTGTAGGAAAGTTCAAGGCAAACTTGGAAGTCAATGGAAAATGCGCACAAGGGTACGTTCACGTTACCACAGCGCCACTCAGACTCCTCGGAAAGGACTTCATTTCACAACTGGAAGTTCTGAAGATGAATTGGACTAGAGACGCAACTTCGAATGTATGGAAAGTCATGAATAAGGAGCCGCAGTCTACTAAAGAGTATGAAGAGTGGATAAAGAAGGAATATCCGGGAATAGTTGAAGAAGGACTGGGCCTTTGCACAAAGGTAAAGGCAACGTTAAAGCTCAAAGAAGGAGCTCAGCCAGTCTTCAGGAATAAAAGACCGGTACCCCTCGCAAGCATAACTAAAGTGGAAAAGGAACTGGACAGGCTAGAAAAATTGAATGTCATCAGGAAGGTCGACACAGCCAAATGGGCTGCCCCCATTATAGTGGTGGAGAAAGCGAATGGAAGCACAAGGCTCTGTGCCGATTTTTCCACCGGGTTGAACGAGGCGATAGAGCTTCATGCTCATCCACTACCTCTGCCGGAGACGATATTCGCTGGGCTGAACGGTGGCAAACTTTTTAGTCAGATTGACTTTGCCGATGCTTACCTGCAAGTTGAGCTTGATGAAAAAGCAAAGGAAATGTGCGGTATCAACACGCACAAAGGACTTTACCGGTACGAAAGGTTACCATTCGGAGTGAAGTCGGCCCCAGGAATCTTCCAACAAGTGATGGATACAATGTTGGCAGGAAGTGAAGGTGCCGTGGCCTATTTGGACGACCTCATAATAATGGGGAAGACAAAGAAAGAACACGATGATAACTTGAGGGGAGTATTAAGTCGGATCTCTAATTTCGGATTCAAGCTGAAGCTGGAGAAGTGCAAGTTCGGCAGTACAAGCATCAAGTATCTCGGGTTCATTGTGGATAAAGATGGCAGGAAACCGGATCCGAACAAAATCGATGCGATTCGATTGATGCCCGCACCTACAGATGTAGCTACCCTGAGGTCGTTCCTCGGAATGGTGACGTATTACGGACAGTTCATAGCCGGATTGCATGAACTGAGAGCACCACTAGACAATTTGTTGAGGAAAGACGTGGAGTGGACGTGGTCTGAGACATGTCAGAACGCGTTCAAGAAGATCCTCGAAGTGCTAGAAACAGATTTGAGTCTGGTCCATTACGACCCAAGTAAAGAGATTTTCGTGGCTGCTGATGCCAGCGGTCACGGAATCGGTGCAGTTTTGATGCACAGAGCGTCTAATGGAGCAATGAAGGCTATTTTCCATGCTTCAAGAGCATTGAAACCAGCGGAGCGGAACTATGGGCAAATTGACAAGGAAGGTCTAGCATTGATCTTAGCCGTAAAGAAGTTCCACCGGTTCATATATGGACGGCGATTTACCCTACAAACCGACCATAAGCCACTCTTGGCAATTTTCGGTTCCAAGACAGGAGTACCCGTCCATACGGCGAATAGGCTTCAGAGATGGGCAACGATGCTAGTCGCGTATGACTTTCGGATTGAGTATGTGAGCACGAACAGTTTTGGATACGCGGATGCGCTTTCGAGATTGATCGCAAATTGTCCGTCCCCAGATGAAGACGTAGTCATCGCGAGCATTCAGGTCGATGAAGACGTCATGAGCTTGTTCAAGCGTGACATAAGAGCCCTACCATTGACAGCTGAAGATGTACGTCGAGAAACTCAGAAGGATATTACCCTGACAAAGGTCATGACATGGCACAAGAAAGACGCATGGCCCAAGAAAGTTCCCAAGGACATTTTACCTCTCTACAGAAGAAGAGACACTTTTTCAATAGTGGGAGAGTGCCTGATGTCGGCTGAAAGGGTTGTGATACCAGTCACACTTCAAAAACTGGTTTTGAAAGAGCTGCATGCAGGACATCCAGGAATGGTGAGAATGAAAGCAATGGCAAGAAGCATTTGTTATTGGAATGGTATCGACAGTGATATTGAGGGAGTTGTGAAAAGTTGCGAAAGATGCGCGAACAGCTCGAAGAATCCCGTTAAAGTTCCATTGGAACCTTGGCCAAAGGCAACCAGATCCTGGCAAAGAGTCCATCTGGATTATGCAGGACCAATCGATGGAGAAAGTTATCTCATAATGGTAGATGCTTTCAGCAAATGGCCAGAAATTCTATCAACGAACAGCATGACGTCTACCGCTACGGTACGCGCGTTGGAATCTTGTGTTGCTCGGTATGGGCTTCCTGAAGTAGTCGTGACAGACAATGGAACGCAATTCACATCGGCGTTGTTCAAAAACTATTGTGTGAGAAATGGTGTCAGACATATTACAAGCCCACCGTATCATCCACAGTCGAACGGACAAGCAGAAAGGTTCGTAGATACATTCAAAAGAAGTTTGATCAAGATGAAAAGAGAAATGCCCACAGCGGAAATCTTGCACTCTTTCTTGTTTCACTACAGAAAGAACCCGAATGGCCAATGCGAGGAAGGGAAAAGCCCTGCGCAGCTGTTCATCGGAAGACAGATAAGAGGAAGAGTTGATTTGCTGAAGCCTTGTCAAAATTCTCAGGAAGTTGACCAGAAAATGAAAGCACAGTTCGATAAGCATCACGGAGTGAAGCCGAAAAAGTTCTCCGTTGGAGATCGAGTGAAATACAAAATCGGCGTGCCTAAGAACGACGTATACTGGCAAACTGGAGAAATAGTTGCAAAACAAGGCAAGGTTGCTTATTGGGTATTGCTAGATCAAGGCAGAAAAATCAAAGCTCATAGTAATCAGCTCACCCTAAGTATGGGAAATGTGACAGAGGAAATCAAGAAATCATGCTTGCCTCTGCACATACTGAGTGAAGCCTTTGGGTTGGTTACAGAAAAAGATAATGAGTCAGAAACAGAAAGAGCGGAGCCAAACCACAGAAGTGATGAACCCTCTTTCCCGAGAATTGTCAGAGACCCTGTCTCAACCCAAACGAACGAAGCACAACCTGGTGCCAGTTCACACAGTCGACCAAAAAGGGCTATAAAGGCGCCGGTGCGACTGGAGGTCAATCCTCACAAGAAGTTTTATTAGATTCGAGCATCGAGTCTAGGCAACATATGTATATAGAATTGATAAAATGTTGCCATGTTTGTTTGTTTTAGTTTCTAATGCAAACTATATTGCTCTAATATTGTAAGGTGATAGCAATATGGTTTATGCTTTGACTTGTTGTTTTCTCTTCATGGTTACGAGAGAAATTTGAAGATTTTTTTTACTTCCCAAGTGAAGGTGGGCTATGATATGCCTATCTTTTGAGATAATGATATTTATCTCAAGGGGGAGGTGTTGTGTGCAAGAATGATCTGCCTCTCGCGCGCGCTGCGTATCGCGTAAGAGAGCGAGACTAAGAATTGGATTGGCTGCATTGAACTATATTTATATTTGGACTCTACACTACTCGGACTATATATTTATCATCTCTGGAATCTTTGGACTACAAGGCAAGGTACATAACACAAAGCAAAACTGATTGTAGCTTTTGAAAGATTCTTCACTGGGAACAGACTGAATAAAAATTAGAAAAAGCTTAATGAACGGCTCAAATATATCAAAACTCACCGTTGATCTATTCAGAAATTTGCTCTTTTGAGAAAGTACCAACTTTTTAATCTACATATAACAATCAAAAAAGAGGCCAATGCCAGTACCGATACAACAAAAAACTGCACCACTGAAACATATCTTCAAAAAACACAAATGAAAAACAATGACCACGCAATCCTCATGTGATATATCGAACGAGACTGGAACAAAAAAGTACTCTTTCATTCTCTCCTTAGTCATCAAAGACTATAGTCATACTAGTCCTGACTTTTCTGTCATGAAAGAAATGCAGCAGTTGATATTTCTTTTCTTCCTTTCTTTCGCCTGCTCCGTCCGGGGAACAAAAATGACTGCACTTTTCAGAAATCAAAGCTGTCATCTTCACGTCTCCCAACAGCTCCTTGTAAAACTGGGGGTTCTTGGATCTCTCAACCAGGGTGTTTCTCACCACCCGCACAATTTTTTTCAAGCGCATAGATGCCTAAAATTTTAAAAAAAAGTTCGAAAAACTTTTATCAAAAAATTCGAATTTCTCTAGGTGAGAATCGAAAAAAATTTCCAGAGTGCATAGATTTGAATGATTTCGGATTTTTTGGAGCGCATAGATTTTCCCCCGCAGTGCGGATGAGAGAATTACCCTACCCTACTCTCAACTACATGTATCCTTTTTGGCTTCTTCTTCCTCCGCATTCTTGGCAGAATCGTCGTATTGCAAGCGGGGCCAACTATTGTTGTTCGCCTGCTTTAGCTTTAACTCCACCTGTAAATCAAACAATCATAGTCAACAACAGGGGTTAAATAGTCATGTCAGACCTTCTGTCACCGGGTCTCTGTTTTTCCAAATCATAAGGGGGGACCCTCATGTAAAACAAACTTCTTCTTCTTAGCGTTGTCCCGCGCCGGCCGAGGTCGGAGTAGGGTCCTCATGTAAAACAAACAACAAAAAATTCGCGGGCCTCTGTTTTTTTTATCATAAGGGGGGACCCTTATGTGAAAATTTTTTCCGCTTTCATCGGGCGTATGTACCCTTTTCTTGCACACTAAAAAACCCCATTTCAACAAGGGTTTTCCGAGGCACCCGGAAGACACCCAGCTGAGAGATTTGCGTTAAATAATGAAGCTTGTGAAAATCATGAAGGTACTTTCTATACAGTGTCCGCCACAATTTCACCTCCGAACTTCATAGTTTGTTTCTTTCCAAAACAACAAAGGTATCGAGCTGAATAACTCCGACTCTAAATTTGGTGTGATATAGTCAGAAATGAAAAACTGAGTAACTGTAAAATTTGTCATCTTAACCAGGCGTCACTGCCGTTTAACTGTGTAACTTAGAATTTGAAGACAGTCAGAAATGGTGTTTTTTTTTTTAATAACAATTCGTTTCATGATGTGTTTCAGCAAGGACCTGTAGAAAGCAGAAAAACGGTCATTGTGCCTTAGACATAGCAAGAAATCGCATGCGACAATGTGTGCTCGGTTGGCGTCTTAGTAACGCTCTACAAGCCCCGGTTAGGCAACGTACATAGGTTCGGTCCCAGCCGAGTGCCATTTTTGCCCATGCGACGGATTTCTTTCATTCATAGTCTCAGCCCATGGTTGCTCAAACGATTTACAAAGATAAAAAATTAGATGAATTGCTCTGACCTTTCTTTCTCCAACAATGGCAAAGCTCTCCTCCGCCTCGATATGACCCCAGAGGTCGTAGGTTATCTGCGTCTCTTTGCTGCCAAATCCATGCACCACCTAAACTTCATTCAAACTACTATTCATATACATGCGCCAGCTGCACTTCGAAAACAAAACAAACTTCTTTATTCAACCACTCTCGGAACAGAATAATGAGAACTGGGCGTGTTTCTATAGTCTTGACTTATGATATGGACGATCTCTCTCTTATTAATCTCTAGCTCACTCATTATCACTCTTTACCCCCCCCCTTCTATATTAAGCTTTCCCATCTATATTAAGCTTTCCCCTCAATATCCCCCTTTCCTTCTTCTTCTTAGCGTTGTCCCGCGCCGGCCGAGGTCGGAGTAGGGTCCGCTGTACGGCTTCTAGCTCTCCAGAAACATCTGTCCGTTGCGTCTTCCGAGTGGAGTCTTGCAAGGCGCAGGTCTTGGTTGAGCGTATCCATATATCTTGTCTTCGGTTTGCCTCGAGGGCGTTTGCCTGGTACTTCCATGTCAAGGGCGTGTCTTGCGATGTTGGTCGCGTCTCTTCGCATCACGTGTCCATACCATCTAACTCTCCCTTCTCGCATCTTGTCTTGTATTGGGGCAACGCCGAGTCTCCCTCTCACAATCGTGTTACGCACACAATCTAGGCGAGTAAGTCCTAGTGTCCAGCGTAACATTTTCATCTCATTCGTGTGGATAATGTTCTCGGTTATACGCGTTGTAGGCCAGGTCTCCGTCGAATAGAGAAGCACGGGACGGATTGCTGTTTTATACATCTTTCCGCGTATGCCAGCTGTGATATTCCTATCACAGAGGACACCTGCAGCTTCTCTCCATTTCATCCAAGCTGCATTTACTCTTTGGCGTGCCGCTGCATTTGTTGACGTGTCTGAGGAGATGACAGAACCAAGGTACTTGAATTCGGAGGTCTTCGGGAGCGGTTCACCGCTGATGTGAACAGTTCCCGTCGTTTGCACTCCGATTTCCTGGTACTCGGTCTTCTTGATGTTGAGGCGTAAGCCATGCCTACTAAGAGCGTCATTCCATTCTTGGGTGCGTTTATCGATTTCGGCACGTGTAGGAGCAGCAAGGAGAATGTCGTCGGCGTATGCGATGGTTGACGGAGCCGGAGTCAGTAGAGGACGCGTGACGGTATCCATAACCAAAATGAAGAGAAGGGGAGACAAAGCACTCCCTTGGTGCACTCCAACGTTTACTGCGAATGGCTCTGTGATGCCGACCGGAGTTCTGACAGTACTCTTTGAATCATCGTACATCGCCATTGTCCATCGAATGTACTCTTCAGGAACCTGATGATCGCGCGATGCATATGAAATAAGATCATGGGGGACTCTGTCGAACGCCTTTTCCAAATCGAGGTAGGTCAGATGGAGAGGTGATCTTTTCTCTGCGTGCTTCTCGACGAGTAAACGGAGTGCAAATATTGCATCTGTTGTGCCTCTTCCGCTCACGAACCCGCATTGCTGAGCTGGAATATCGACGATATCTCGTATGCGTGAATCCAGTATCCTCTCAAATATCTTCATAGTGTGGTTGAGAAGACGTATTGGACGGTAGTTGCTGCACACTCTGGCATCGCCTTTTCCTTTTAAGACTGGAACGGTCGTGGAGTAGCGCCAGTTATATGGGATTTGGCCTTGCTTTACGATGGTGTTGAACAGGTGCACGAGATGTGCTAGTCCAACATCACCCGCAAGTTTCCAGGCTTCGGTGGCTATGTCGTCCGGTCCAGCCGCTTTCCCAGTCTTCATCTTAGAGAGTGCCTTCTTCACTTCCTCGGCCGTGATGGTTGGCACGGGTCCTTGTATGGCGTGGGAAGTAGGGATGGGAGGGTGCTCAAACTCTTGGCCGCTAATTTCTTCGAAATGTTCGCGCCACCTGTTTCTGACTTTTAGAGGGTCAGTGACGAGCTTTCCTTGTTTGTCCCTTATCGTGGCTGCTCTCTGGATGTCCAAGGTGTTGCGATGTCGAGCCTTGGCAAGCCGATAGATGGCTTTATCGCCTCCTGGTTGGTTCATCTTCTCATAGAGATCGCGGAAGTAGGAGGCTTTTGAAACTGCGACAGCTCTTTTGGCGGCTTTCTTGGCTGAGCTGTATGCAGCGCGGTCGTTAGCCTCATTTGACGTCCTCCATCTCTTGTAGGCATTCTTTTTCGCCTTGATCGCATCCTGAACTTCGGAGGTGAAAAACCAGGTGTCTTTCTCGATTCTTGGCTTTCCGGGTTTCGTCTTTCCGAGGATGCTTGCGGCGGGTGCTCTGATGCTGTCTTCAAGAAGCTTCCAGTGTTCATTTATGCCCTCTGGAAACTGCTTGTAGAGTGCAGGAGGGAGTAGATTGCGATGGATGATGTGCATGAGAGAGAGACGTTCTGCTTTCCCAGTCGAGCGCCACCATTTGACACGTGTGCATTCAGGATTACGAGAAGGCTGTTTCTTCGACTTCAATACGCTGTAGTCCATAAAGAGAGGGTGGTGCTGAGATGCAACATGGTCTGATGGAATGACCTTTGCATCTTTCGCGTTCCGCAGCTTTGCTCTCAGGATTAACCAAAAGTCAATTTGACTCTGATTTCTTCCGCTCTCGTATGTGAGTCCGTGAGATCGTCTCTTTTTGAAAAAGGAGTTCACGACTGCTAGATCGCATCGAGCACAGAAGTCAAGTAGCCGTTGACCCTCAGCATTTATCGTTCCGATTCCATGTCCTCCATGTTCTCTCTCACGACCTTGTCGATCTGAACCGATGTGAGCGTTAAAATCTCCGCCGATTAAGATGTCTTCATGAGACTCTCGGAGTTTGATAACTTCCTCTAGAGAGTCGTAGAAGTCCTCCTTATCAGCGTCGCTACATCCTTGTTGAGGTGCATATGCTGAGACGACAAGGAAGTGATTGTTGGACGAAGAAATTCGGACGGCCATGACTCGATCTGTAGAGCGAATGACTTCGGTTACATCATCAGCAATTTTCGAGGAGAGGATGATGCCAACACCATTTCTTGTTGATGACGTGCCATGGTATATCAACTTGTATCCGTCTCCTATCGGCTTCGACTTGCTTCCTCTCCATTTCGTTTCCTGTACAGCAGCAATGTCAACCCTTCTTGTTTCTAGCATTGCGGCCAGCTCTCTACTGCGTCCCGTCAGTGTTCCAACATTCAATGTGACGAGGCGAATTTGGGCTGTACGCCGCGCAGACATACCACGCCCATGGGTAGCTGCCTGTCCTCGCATATTTGACGGTCCTAGCGGACAAGGTAAGACCGCGTCGCTTCCGGGGGACGCCCTAGCTTTGGTGATATATCTTGAAGAACTTGAAGCCATGGTTTACAACAAGGGTATTCATGCGATCGGCCTGTTGAGTGGATGGTCAATCCAGCCTGGCATCGCGGAACGTGTTTGTCGGGAGTTCCTGCTAATCCTTGACCGTAGAAAAGCAGAAGGTTAATCGAAAAGACGCCTCGACTCGTGTGGCCTGGACTAACCCCTCTCCGCCTGGCCATCTGGCGGATAGAACCACTGCCGAAAGTGGACTCGTCCAAAGGGGGCCCAATTTTAGCCTCACTCAGAACGTCGTGATTCCGGCAATCACGGTAGTAGGGCTGAGTGAGTTTACACCCCAATATCCCCCTTTCCCCCTTCTATATTAGGCTTTCCCCTCAATATCCCCCTTCCCCTTCTATATTAAGCTTTCCCCTCAATATCCCCCTTTCCCCCTTCTATATTAAGCTTTCCCCTCAATATGTCGACAGCTGTACACTCATTTTTTGCTCTTCTCTTTCCCCCGGAACGGCTGCGATGTAACGTCGATAAATAAACCCTGCCGTAATGTTTTCCTTCTTCGTCCTACTCGAATGGCCGCTTTGTAACGACGCCCAACAGACCTCAGTTGTTTAAAAATACCATCTTATATTGTCGCCTGAAGCCCCTGCAACCCTCACTCCTCATAAAATTTCATCTTCTCAAAAACCCTATTATGCTCTATCATACATTGTGTGATAGAACAATTCAACTAGGATGAGCTTAGTGCACGTCTAGTCAAAAGGCCTTTTTTGAAATTCTAAAAATCTTCTTGGAGCTTATTACCGCATCGCCAGAGGTAAGATGACGTGCAGAACTAACCTGATAGAACCAGTAAATGCCCTTGGGGTCTGTCGCACAATATGAATAGCAGAATATCATTATGCCACACCCGGACAAGCACGATTATGAGTTTTTTTTTTGATAGCTCCTCTGCTTACATTATCAATTATATGATAACATATGGCGCTTGAAACATTGGTCTAATAGCTCTCAAGCAGTGCATTTTTCTAACCCGCACTGCGGGTAAAATCTATGCTCGAATTAAGCGCTATCGTCTGCATCCTCTTTTATTAATGACCAGGGGTTAAAAAGAGCCGCCCAATTTGGGTTTACATGTATCCGCCGCTCAAAATTTGGAAAAAAAAAGAAGAGGGGATGAAGGAAAAGGGTAAGAAAAGAGAGGGAGTTTATTGTCAATAGTGTGTGTTTATGTATCCGCCGACTGGACAGATCCGGTCACTATTTAACCCCTGGAAGGGACCGATCCGGTCACTATTTAACCCTTGGAAGGGACCGATCCGGTCACTATTTAACCCCTGGAAGGGACCGATCCGGTCACTATTTAACCCCTGGAAGGGACCGATCCGGTCACTATTTAACCCCTGGAAGGGACCGATCCGGTCACTATTTAACCCCTGGAAGGGACCGATCCGGTCACTATTTAACCCCTGGAAGGGACCGATCCGGTCACTATTTAACCCCTGGAAGGGACCGATCCGGTCACTATTTAACCCCTGGAAGGGACCGATCCGGTCACTATTTAACCCCTGGAAGGGACCGATCCGGTCACTATTTAACCCCTGGAAGGGACCGATCCGGTCACTATTTAACCCCTGTTAATGCCATGCTTTCGAGCTTTCTCAAAGGCCTGCAGTTCCCTCATGACTGGTAAATTTGACACGCTTCTTTTTTCCGCGTGTGGTACGGAACAGTTTGTTCTCAAGTGTGCGTTGATAGCTCCTCTGCTTACATTATCATCAAGTGACAAAAGTAAATGATAGAGTATGTGTAATGGTAACGGGCGCTACCAGTTTGAGTCGAGATGGTCTGGGTTCGATCGCGCCCGATGGACTAGCTTTTTTCTGTGCGATAGTTCAATCATTTGTCATCTCAACCAGGCGTTACTGCCTTTAAACTGTGTAACTTAGCATTTGAAGATTTTAAATGATAGAGTAGTACTTTCACTCGCAGCATCTGACCATCCGATGAAGCTTCGACTTCTTCCGGGACAGCGCCCTAAATCAGCAATTTCTCATCGCAGTTAAGTCAGCAATTATTCGAGAAATTTTGAATGATTGGAAACAAATTGGCTTTTTTTACGTGATAATGTTCTTTTCTGCAGTTTTGCATGTGAATATTAACAAAAAGCACGTGATTCTACTTTCTCAGCCCATACAATATTTCAACTTACAGTAACCCTTGAAGAAACCAGACCTGACGCAACCGACCTTGCAATACAAGTTGATAGTGATCATTCCATTACTCGAGAACCAATCTTCCCTCAGTTTGTCCACTTTCTCGTTCTTAAAAATTTGGTTGACTAAAAAAACTTTTCAAAAAAACTTTCTTGACTTTTCAAAAAATTTTCCAAATAATTCTGATTAAAAAATTTTAAAAATTTACCTGGACGAACAGTTTCATATCTCTCCAAGTTATATAAATGAAGGTGAACATGAAATCAAAACCAGAGTAAGTTGTCGAAAAAAGTGGTACGGTAATGGAAAACCGAGTTTCGCCAGTTGTAGGAAAGTTTGGTTTTCAAAGAACAAACCATCAAAGAGTCTACTACCAAAAGTTTTATCAAAAACACATGGCCTACAGCCGGTAAAAACACATGGCCTACAGCATGAGAATTAAGTTTTATCAAAAACACATGGCCTACAGCCGGTAAAAACACATGGCCTACAGCATGAGAATTAAGTTTTATCAAAAACACATGGCCTACAGCCGGTAAAAACACATGGCCTACAGCATGAGAATTAAGGTTTATAGTAGGAAAGGTTTTCATCTAAGAATATGCTTCATCTCAAGACTTCTCGGATGCTGGAAAAGAGGCCTGACTGCAGGACTTGACCATTTTTTCTTTGCTCAAGCTTCGCGATTCATCAAATTGCATAATCCAACCTTGGACCAGCAGTGCGGCCCAGTAGAGCATCCTTTCTGGTCGAGAAAGGCGCCGAAATCCGATGTCTTCTTTTTGCAACACGACCAGTATTTCATACCTGGTAAACAAAATACTTCAAAATCAATCACATCTCCTACATATATCCCATGTGAAGAGAGAACTCTCTTAGGTATGCTAATCCAAAAGATGAAGAGAATAAAACGAGTTGAATGCCAAAAGTAATCTGATAGTTAGAGTGATGATATTGATTCCATCGTGAACACATAGTCATAACTAGCTTTACCGAAATCACCTGCTCTTGTCAACAAAAAAAAACTTTAGTTAGATTACGGTAACAAAGGAACTGGTTTGTAAACGTTAAAAATGAGCGATGAAAACCAAAAACCAGGGAGATAGAGAGAAACCTTCGTGAAAAATGGCAATTCCTGGGTGGAAAACGCAGTCCTCCATAAATACTCCTTCGCCCCGGTAGGTCTGGTCGCAGCTGTTGTTTCTCAACAAGAAATACTCTCAGATATTAGATACCTCGTCCCAAAGTAGTTTCTACAACATATGGCTTCCGTTGGCCTCTTAGAAAACCTTTCATCATTCTTCAACTGACTTTGTCAAAATCGAAAAACGACCGCTTGCTGGAAAAATTGAGAAAAGAACGAATCTTGGACTCTTTTACACATCTTAATCGCTTTTTCTTCTTCCAAGCTCCGAATAAGCAGCCTTTTTTTCTCGACAAGTCCTGGTGACCAATTTCATTAAGAATTCGTTTGCTCAGCTTACAGTAATGTCTAAGTGAATCTTGTATTGAGTATAGAGGCTCTCCAACTTGGGTCTGGTAATCAGACTGTTTCTTCCCACCGGCAAAAAGAATGTGATATCACGATGACTAATAGTGAAAGAACGACAAGCCTTTGAGAGAGCGCGAGAGCGTGTGATGTGAAAGAGAGGATGCAGACAATCAGAACATTTTTATCACTAGCTCTCGAATAGAGCATAGATTCTACACGCACTGTGGATTATAGGCAGGGGTTAAATATTCATGCCAGACCTTCTGTCGGCGGGCCTCTGTTTTCCCAAATCATAAGAGGGAATCCTTATGAAAAACGAAAAAAAATTTTGCGCGAGGTCCTGTTTTTTTCATCGTTAGGGGGAACCTTATGTTAAAAAATTTCCGCCTTCGGCGGGCGTTTGTACCTTTTTCTTGCACATTAAAAAAACCCCTGGTTAGAGAAACACTGCTGGTAATGAGTAATAACTAATGGAATTCTCCCTTCATCCGCCTTTCAAACAAGTCTTTTCACACCCTAAATTTTACAATCGAAATATTTCCATGTATTTTCTTTTTCATTGGAATTAGTTCTTAGGCTCAGGTGAAGATTGCGCTAACGAGGGCGTACGGCTTAGTACTAGACCGTATACATATTACGACCAGCCACATAACTTGAGCTTTGGAGAAAAAAATATTGCGAAATCAGGGTGCGAGTTGTCGCGGGGCTAAATTTCGTGATGCAAAAAGCCATGGAGCCCTTAAAAGCAGATCCTTTCAAAATCGATAACTCTAATTGTACCATATAACCAAGTTTTCATCGGAGCGCTTTTTAAAGTGCAAGAATACATGTGCATCAGTGTGTTTCTCTAACCCGCCATGCGTGTCAAATCTATGCGCTTTCCGAAGCCGCTATTGTAGTAATAGTACTACTGCTCTGTTCTTCTGCATCCTCTCTTTACATCAAACACCTTCTCTCTCTCTCTCTCTCTCTCCACTGCTGTTGCCTGCCATTCTCTCGTGATTAATCATTTTGATATACATACCTTCTTTCTGCGGTTGATAAGAAACAGCTTGATGTGCATTGGTAGATCAGTGGGAAAGAGCTGAACTCTCACCTAATCATCATTTCTTTCCTAGGTTTATGCGAGAATGATCCGTTCCTTCGTTTCATTATCTCGAGCACCTTATGCTTCTCTATGAAAAAGAAGAAGAAAATGCCACCAAAGACTAAATAAACTTTGGCTTTTTTGATATTCTTTTTTTTTTTCGAGGCAAGAAATCACAATGAATGTTGTCAAAACAAACAGACCTGCAGGCAGCGCCAATGGCTAGTTCTGTTGTTGAATCCGAGGCAACTTGCTCTTTATATCTGAAAATATAAATTACAGATAAATGTTTTTGGAGAGCGCATAGATTTTTTCCCGCAGTGCGGGTAAGAGAAACCCTCTGCTATAAAGGTTTTCGTCTCTGTTCAAACGTCAGTTGACCCTTTTTAACGTTGCTTGGGCCGTAGTTTAACATTAAAAATTTTTTTTTTCAACTTACGAACATTTTTTCATTTGAAAAACAAATGCAAAAAAGGGTTTGAAAAAAATTTTTTTTAAAGTAAAAATTTCAATTTCCAAAGTTTTAAAACTTCCGAGTTTTTGGATGTTGTTATTTTACAGTATGACAACAGCCAAAAGTATAGTATTATAGACTATAAACATGCTCAAATCGTTTTCGGCGTTTAAAAATCGCGAAACCTTAGCCTAAACTTATTTTAAGGTTCTTGGCTGATTGTTAAAATGTCAGAGTCAGTTCAGAAAATGCTCAGTCAGTTCCTTAGTAAACTAACTCTAACTTATTTGAAAGAATAAGAAGAAATTTAGGTTTTGCAAGAGAAGCAAATTCACTTGTTTTGCCAACGAATGATAAAATATGAAAAAGCAAGAAAATTTAGTGAGCAAAGCACGATTTTAAGCCAGCCATGCTCTTCTCACTTTAAAGTTCAACACTCAGCTAAGAACGTCAAAATTAGTTTAGGCTCAAACTTAGCGAATTTTTTGAGCGAAACCCACTTCTGAACGATTTCAGATTTATACCGTGAGAACAGAGGTTAAATGGTGATCGGATCGGTCCCGTCGGCGGATACATGTACACACACTATTGACAAAAAACTCCCTCTCTTTTCTTATCCCTTTCCTTAACCCCCCCCTCTTCTTTTTTCCTAAAAACTTCGAGCGGCGGATACATCTAAACCCAAATTAGGCGGTCCCATTTAACTCCTGCGTGAGAATAATTGTCTTGCCAATGGGGAGATGCTCGATGAGATGCTCAAGCCGTGTAGGTTCAGTGCAAACTGTTCGTATTTAAAGCATCATCAGCGATATGCAGTTACCCTAGAGCATAAATCAAATTGGGAGAAGCACAGAGAGCAATCCTAATTCACATAAAAACGATTTCAAAGTGTGACATTGAATTAGGCTTTCTCTCTGTGCATTTCCCAATTCGTTCATGCTTTAGAGTAATTGCAGGTGACTAGAATGATTCTCAGAGTAATTGACAACAAAGTCGTTGCTAACTCGGATATTATATAACTCGGATATACATTGTTCGTAATTTAGTAATTTATGGAATAATAAATTGTTGGAATTTCGAAGTTGGTTTTATTGTAGTTGAAGTCCTTTTTCGGTTTTGTTTTGTTTGTTCAACAATAAATCGTTCAATCGATTCCGAGTCATTACACCTTACTTCAAAGAGGCTTGACCTCAATATACCTTACCACTGAACCACCACTAATCAATCTTTTCAGGAAGTAAGTTGTGTAAATGGTGCATCGGCCGGGAATCGAACCCGGGCCGCCCGCGTGGCAGGCGAGCATTCTACCACTGAACCACCGATGCAACAAAGTCGTTGCTAACTCGGATATTATATAACTCTGATATACATTGTTCGTAATTTAGTAATTTATGGAATAATAAATTGTTGGAATTTCGAAGTTGGTTTTATTGTAGTTGAAGTCCTTTTTCGGTTTTGTTTTGTTTGTTCAACAATAAATCGTTCACAGCGACAACAGAATATCCACGTAGTGATGCCGAAGACCGCCCAAAACAAAGAGACTATACGACCGAGAACAGGACGCGACGGAGAAGTTACTCGACCTACAACCACCCCAGAAAGAGACGAATCCTGTTGGAAAACTAATCGTGACAAAAAGCTAACACCGGCAAAAAATTTCGAAAGCTTACCAACCAAGTCAAACTCAGCGGAAGTATCGACGTGTATTTTCTGCGGAAAACATGCGAAATCGATACTATGTTTCAGAGTCAAAACAGGCAAAGAAAGAACAAGCCTGGCTTTGAAACAAGGCCGTTGCCTTCGGTGTCTACAAAAGGGTCATGGTGCAAAGAATTGTGAGGTGTGTTGAACAATATGTGGCGGCCCACACAACATCGTACTCTGTTACCAACTGAAACCTCCTCGTCAACCAACAGGGAGAGTCAGAGCAGTGAACACTCTTCTAGAATCAGACGAGAGCGAGAGAAAAAATTTCTACCACGAAGAGCGACAAAATTCGCCCGACCAGGAGGAACCACCTTACCAAACAAACTCGGAAAACGTCACAACGGCTAAGTCTGGTTCGGCGAGGCTACTCATAGGAGATGTCAACATACAGGTCTCGAACAGACAAGAAGTGAGGACATCCTTTCTAATCGACACAGGAGCATCGATAACCATAATATCAAAACAATTGGCACTCGAACACAACCTCACAAAGATTGGAAAACGGAGGTGCAAAGTCAGCGGTTTCGGAGGAAAATCCGATGGATCGAAGCTATACGATGAATTCGAAATCACCCTTGTTCCAAAAAAATTTTTCAATCGAGGGAATAGCGCTCGCTCACGATGAACCCATCACAAGCCCAATATCCGTCACAAGCATTTCTGATTCGGACCTAGCCTACATAAGGCGCAAAAACATTGTCCTCGCCGACAGTTACGAAACCGACAAGAAGGTTGTTCCCCAAATCATAATTGGGTATGGGAAATCTTGCAGTTGGAAAAACCCATGAAAATTCTACCAAGTGGTTTGAAACTAATGAATACAAAATTCGGCCACATTGCGATTGGACAGCAGGATTCTGAGAAAAGGAAAGAAATCGCATACCTCTTCATTGAAAACACAATTCCCTCCCTCGAACTTGGTATGGAACGATTTCTGGGACTTGATGAAATGGAAAGCGGTGAAACGGAAAAAGAATTGAAGTCAAAAGAACTTCAAGCAATAGACAAGCATTTCGAAAACAAAATTTTGTTCGAAAACGGCAGATACACTATCAAGTACTATTTGAAAGAAAATATCTCCAATCTAAGTGAAAACTACAATGTCTCATGGAAAAGACTGAAAGCCAATACCTTGAAATTGTCGAAGAAATTGTCGAAGCGAAAAAATGATTAGGAACTACCTAGACGAGAAACAAATAGTAAGGTGTAATGACTCGGAATCGATTGAACGATTTATTGTTGAACAAACAAAACAAAACCGAAAAAGGACTTCAACTACAATAAAACCAACTTCGAAATTCCAACAATTTATTATTCCATAAATTACTAAATTACGAACAATGTATATCCGAGTTATATAATATCCGAGTTAGCAACGACTTTGTTGTCAGTAATTGCAGGTGACTAGAATGATTCTCAGAGTAATTGCAGGAGACTAGAATGATTCTCAGAGTAATTGCAGGTGACTAGAATGATTCTCAGAGTAATTGCAGGAGACTAGAATGATTCTCAGAGTAATTGCAGGTTACTAGAATGATTCTCAGAGTAATTGCAGGAGACTAGAATGATTCTCAGAGTAATTGCAGGAGACTAGAATGATTCTCAGAGTAATTGCAGGTGACTAGAATGATTCTCAGAGTAATTGCAGGTGACTAGAATGATTCTCAGAGTAATTGCAGGAGACTAGAATGATTCTCAGAATAATTGCAGGTGACTAGAATGATTCTCAGAGTAATTGCAGGTGACTAGAATGATTCTCAGAGTAATTGCAGGAGACTAGAATGATTCTCAGAGTAATTGCAGGTGACTAGAATGATTCTCAGAGTGAATTAAATGGCTGCGTAGGTCACGCCGTTGCAAATTCTGAAAAACGACCGGTTGAAGAGGAAAAAAACTAAGAATAATGAGAAGCGAGCTTGAGGGGAAGAGATTATAGATTCTCCACCACAAAAAAGGCCGTTCTATTTAAATTTGAACAATTACAAGTGACTTCTTGCTCTACGATCAGGAGTTAAATGAGACCGGCCTAACGCATGTTTGTACGCGCCGAGCGAGTTAAAAAAAGAATGGGTAAAGGGAAAAAGAGTGAAAAGAGAAGTAGAGGAAAAGTAAAATAGAACGGAAGGAGAAGAGATAGTAGAACACTTTTGGGGCGAATCAGAGGTTAAATGGAGCCGCCCAATTTGGGTTTACATGTATCCACCGCTCAAAGTTTGAAGGAAAAAAAAGAAGAGGGGATGAAAGAATAGGGTAAGAAAAGAGAGGAAGTTTTTTGTCAATAGTTTGTGTACAGGTATCCGCCGACGGGACCGATCCGGTCACTATTTATCCCCTGGGCGAACAAGTACGCGCCAACCTAGCTGGTCCGGTAACCATTTCACCCCTGGCGATGATCGACTGACTTTTGAATGGCCGCTCTGGCACCTTCAGTGCTCTCCACCCTGAGAGCGACTTCTCTACGTACTCCTTCCCCCAGACGCTTTGCAGGCTTGTTCAAACCATTCCACACGATCACTTCTTCTTCCTACAATAAGAATTGAGCAGTTGCTCTCCTGGTGTCTCCGGGTGCCAAAAAAACCCCGAGAGAGAAAGAGAAATTAATGTAATTAGATAAATGATGTAAGTAAGGATATTGTTTTCTGAGCCATGACCAAGAAGACCTCGTCTACCCAGCAACAGAGCCATGACCAAGAAGACCTCGTCTACCCAGCAACAGAGCCATGACCAAGAAGACCTCGTCTACCCAACAACAACATCAGTTGCTTCTTAGAATAAACAAAAAAATGAGCTTCAACCCCAGAACAACCAATTCCCATTGAGATGAATGAAAGAAGAAAAAAAAACTAACAGAGGAAATTCTGAAAGGCTGTAAAGGAAATTTTATCAAATCAACCTGGAGCACTTCATCTCAACAAAACTCAAAGGCCAAAGGCACGCTGCACTTGGAGAAAAAAAAACCACCGCTTTTGAAGCAGGTGTTCATAATTCATTTATTTGTTTATTCATACATCAAGAAGATGTTACATTAATGTCAGAGAGAAAATATGCGTGAAGAATAATGACAAGATGTCATAGGTAAACTGCCAACTGGCAAGAATAATGACAAGATTTCATAGGTAAACTGCCAAGAATAATGACAAGATGTCATAGGTAAACTGCCAACTGGCAAGAATAATGACAAGATGTCATAGGTAAACTGCCAACTGGCAAGAATAATGACAAGATGTCATAGGTAAACTGCCAACTGGCAAGAATAATGACAAGATTTCATAGGTAAACTGCCAAGAATACTGACAAGATGTCATAGGTAAACTGCCAACTGGCAAGAATAATGACAAGATGTCATAGGTAAACTGCCAACTGGCAAGAATAATGACAAGATTTCATAGGTAAACTGCCAAGAATAATGACAAGATGTCATAGGTAAACTGCCAACTGGCAAGAATAATGACAAGATGTCATAGGTAAACTGCCAACTGGCAAGAATAATGACAAGATGTCATAGGTAAACTGCCAACTGGCAAGAATAATGACAAGATTTCATAGGTAAACTGCCAACTGGCAAGAATAATGACAAGATGTCATAGGTAAACTGCCAACTGGCAAGAATAATGACAAGATGTCATAGGTAAACTGCCAACTGGCAAGAATAATGACAAGATGTCATAGGTAAACTGCCAACTGGCAAGAATAATGACAAGATGTCATAGGTAAACTGCCAACTGGCAAGAATAATGACAAGATGTCATAGGTAAACTGCCAACTGGCAAGAATAATGACAAGATTTCATAGGTAAACTGCCAAGAATAATGACAAGATGTCATAGGTAAACTGCCAACTGGCAAGAATAATGACAAGATGTCATAGGTAAACTGCCAACTGGCAAGAATAATGACAAGATGTCATAGGTAAACTGCCAACTGGCAAGAATAATGACAAGATTTCATAGGTAAACTGCCAACTGGCAAGAATAATGACAAGATGTCATAGGTAAACTGCCAACTGGCAAGAATAATGACAAGATGTCATAGGTAAACTGCCAACTGGCAAGAATAATGACAAGATTTCATAGGTAAACTGCCAAGAATAATGACAAGATGTCATAGGTAAACTGCCAACTGGCAAGAATAATGACAAGATGTCATAGGTAAACTGCCAACTGGCAAGAATAATGACAAGATTTCATAGGTAAACTGCCAAGAATAATGACAAGATGTCATAGGTAAACTGCCAACTGGCAAGAATAATGACAAGATGTCATAGGTAAACTGCCAACTGGCAAGAATAATGACAAGATGTCATAGGTAAACTGCCAACTGGCAAGAATAATGACAAGATTTCATAGGTAAACTGCCAACTGGCAAGAATAATGACAAGATGTCATAGGTAAACTGCCAACTGGCAAGAATAATGACAAGATGTCATAGGTAAACTGCCAACTGGCAAGAATAATGACAAGATGTCATAGGTAAACTGCCAACTGGCAAGAATAATGACAAGATTTCATAGGTAAACTGCCAAGAATAATGACAAGATGTCATAGGTAAACTGCCAACTGGCAAGAATAATGACAAGATGTCATAGGTAAACTGCCAACTGGCAAGAATAATGACAAGATTTCATAGGTAAACTGCCAAGAATAATGACAAGATGTCATAGGTAAACTGCCAACTGGCAAGAATAATGACAAGATGTCATAGGTAAACTGCCAACTGGCAAGAATAATGACAAGATGTCATAGGTAAACTGCCAACTGGCAAGAATAATGACAAGATTTCATAGGTAAACTGCCAACTGGCAAGAATAATGACAAGATGTCATAGGTAAACTGCCAACTGGCAAGAATAATGACAAGATGTCATAGGTAAACTGCCAACTGGCAAGAATAATGACAAGATGTCATAGGTAAACTGCCAACTGGCAAGAATAATGACAAGATGTCATAGGTAAACTGCCAACTGGCAAGAATAATGACAAGATGTCATAGGTAAACTGCCAACTGGCAAGAATAATGACAAGATGTCATAGGTAAACTGCCAACTGGCAAGAATAATGACAAGATGTCATAGGTAAACTGCTAAACTGCCAACTGGCAAGAAATGTCTAAGGCTACCGACCTACCGACCCTCTCACTCGAAGTGAATTTATCAGAGTTTTCACAGCTAAAATTGCAAGATAAAAAAATTATTTCTCAAAATAAATAGAACATTTCATTAGCCATAACTCAGCCTCGACCGGTTTCTTCAAGTAAAAAGTGCAATTTTAAACCTACTTTAGCGATCGACCTTTTGAAAAATCAAGACATATTTTATCTATGCAAGAAGTATAATATCCAAATATATTTACTGGTTCCATGACTATTTACTCCCGGACAATTCACTCCCGACGGACAATTCACTCCCGACTCCCGACGACGGACACTTTCACAAAATAAAATTTTTGTGAAGCTCAATGTTTATTAAAAATAAAATGTAAAGTTTTTCTTTTCAAAAACTAGCTTCGTGAAAGATATCAAGCGGTGAAGTTGTGTGCACGCTCGCTCCGGAGTGAATTGTCGTAGGAGTGAATTGTCGTGATACCATATTTACTGTTACGCCCTTCATTTCTAGCTTGCTTCTCGATTCTCTTGACCACCTCACTTCTGGAGAGCAATCATTAAACAAATTTTTGAGAGTACAAAAGACCAGCCTTTGAATATGACCGGTCTAAGGCATGTTTGTAGGCACAAAGCGAGTTGAATAAGATATGGGGAGAGACAAAAAGGCAGAAAAGAGAAGTAAATAAAAAGAAAAAAGAGAACGGAAAAATAAGAGAATGATAATTTCGGGCGCCAACATAGCTGGTCCGGTAATTCTACAGAAGACATAGCCATGTTTAGAACAAATTGACAAAAAGATGAAACCTTCGGTACTTTTTTCACTTCGTCTGGAAAAAAAAAAGCCGCGACGCGGGCCACGACGCGAAGGGCGCGACGCGCCTACCAGACGGCTAATACAAAAGCACGCCGTGCACGCTGTGCATGCACGCTGTATAATTACCAATGCACGCCGAGGCGCGGGAAAATTCTTAACTCCGCTCATGCGCTTTATTTAAAACGTCGCCCTAATATATTTCTTTTGTAATGGCCCAAAAGTATTCTTTTAGTAAAAATTATCACTTTTCATAACTAAATTATAGTGTGAAACAATATAGTGCGTCAAACACTCTTTCTCTCTTTCCCGCACCTCGGCGTGCATTGGTAATTATACAGCGTGCAGCGTGCGTGCACAGCGAGCAGTGTGCACGGCGTGCTTTTGTAATGGCCTACCAGACGAAGTAACAAAGGGCCAAACCTTCTCCGGTCGAATCTCCGTCTGGGCTGCAATGCGGACGATGTCGGCGGGCTTTTCTCCATTGTGGAGTCCTCTGGTGCAGCCAGCATAGTTGAGCCAGGTCCCGAAGTCCGTGCTCTTCTTCTTGCAGCAATTCCAGATTTTGTACGCGTCGTGGAAATAAGGCGGGCCAGGATGGTACAGACACGCAACTTCAATTAAATCGTTCAGTTGAAAACTTTGGGGCGAGTATCGATGATAACAACGTTTGTTGACTCGTTTTCAATAGCAAAAAAAATTGCTGTTTCTGCAATAGTATAATTTTTAGAACATTTTACTGGTAATGTTAAAATTAACCTTCATCGTTGTTTGACGGATCGAATTTCTTTCCACATCCTTTGTTGTAGCACTGGATCAGAGAGTCACCAACTGCTTCATGCATACCTTTATGAAAAAAGTTTTCATTAAAACTGTAAAAGATACAAAAAAGATTATTATCAATCAAAAAAAAGTAGAATTTTTTTTTAATTCGGAACAATTTTTCATACACACAAAGAATCACGAATCTCGGAAATTGATTAACACATTTTGTTTTAAATTAACTTGACTGTTTGGACCTTTAACAAAAGTGCCACGGAGTGACATGACACTTGAGCCAACACAGAAAAAACTTTTCTCTGATTAACAAATTTAATCATGAAAATTAAATTTTAAGAACCTAATAAAAAATTTCTGTGCTTTACTAATTTGCTTTAGCAAACCTAACCATATTTAATTTCAGTGTTGGCTCAAGTGTCATGTCACTCCATGGCGGTATCGCGACAGTTTGTTACAAGACACTTTGTTACACGACAGTTTGTTACACGCCCTTCACAGATTTTTTCGCTTAGGCTTATTTAAAATGTATGCTGACGAGGCCGTACGGCTTAGGAAAAAGACCACATGAAAAAATTTCTCCCTTTGTTGATTCTTTGTCGATTCAATGACTAAATTTTTCAAAAAATACAGTAGTTAAAACACACTAAAGTTAAAACCCCCTGTAACAAATTGTCGTGTAACAAAGTGTCACGGACCCCTCCATGGCACTTTTGCTAAAGACCAATGTTTGCAAACTGAAATTTCGAGAAAAACGCAGAACATCTTCACAATTTACAGGAAATTCTTGCTAAGAAGCATTTTTTTCTCGAATCAACTAAGTATTCAGTATAAAAGTGAAAAAGTAAAACACAGTATAAAACAACGCACTAAAAACTTCTGCTGAGAAACGGAATTCTCTCCATTGAAGCTTACCGCTATCTTATGTCAAGTACCTTATCAGTAGTATTTAATTTCGCTCGCTTTACAAAGTTTTCATCTGTTAGTTTCTTGTTCGTTGACGTAATTTTCACAGCCTTTAACTTTCTTCTGATTTGTGTGCATCACAATTCGTATTCTGAAGTTTTCACTTTAGAATATTTTTATTCTGAAGTGATTTTTCGATGAGAATTTGGTATTTTCCTGCTTGGAAAACACCTATTTTTTAAATCTCTATTTTCGCACAAATAACTGATGTAATTGCGCTTTGAATTAGCTTGAGCTGTTTGTAATTTTGCAACACGCGAAGTAAGTGTAGGGAAAGCCGTGACCCGGAAAGCTGTGCATAAAACCGCAAAAAAACAAAACCATTCGATTCGAGAGGATGAACATGTCAAAAAGTGCACGCTTCGAGGAATATCAGGTATAATAATGTGACCTGCCACTCCTATGCGGCGGAAATGTCTGGATTTGTCGATAGAACGAAAAAAATGTCAATAAAAAAATGTTACTGAAAGCTGCAGCAGAAGAGATAGCAACGACTATCACCGAGAGGAAAATCTCAAGTTCAATATTTTTCCGGTTGAGTGGTGGATACGTACATATACCCATTTGGAACGACACATAATATCCCTGCTTAATATCTTTTCGTTTAGTAGGCACTGTTTGCGTTTATGACCACCCCCTACCAGTGGTTCCATGGTTCATACGTCTGACTTATTTAGATTTACAAAGAATTTTTTTTACATTAAAAAACGCTTAGGCTTAGGAAAAAGTTTACGCTAACGAGGCCGTACGGCTTAAATTAACGAACCGTATCAAGAAAATGCCACTCTCATCTGACCCAATTGAACCTCTCGGAGAGGGGGGGGGGGCATAAAGTCCAACAGTACCATTAAATCTTTAAAAAAACCGAGATAAGAGCTATGCAACTTAAGTCGGCCTATAAAAATTATTTATAATAGAATGAATACTTTTGGAACTGTCTCAACTGATAAAAGGCTAAAAAAGGGTTGATTATCTCTTATTTCAATCTATAAAAAAATTCAAAACTCCCTTGCAGTATTCTACACAAAAAAAAATTGAATAAGGCAGGCTGGACATAGTCCGCGAGTATTCAAGGACTTACGATGCTACAGTTGCTATTATTCATCATGTTTCAGATGCATTAGAAAATCGAAGTTTATCAGTAACTCTCAAAGCCAAAAGCAACGGGTTTCGTTGAATTGAGCTTTCCGCTAAAGCTTTTCAATCGGACTTTTGTGATACACATCTTGATTCATATGCAACCCCTCCCTTTCCGCCTTCGCTCAATTGAGCAGTTTTTCTTCTCTCGACAAGTGCCGTTGACCATTTTGTTGTTGTTGCACCGCTGCGTCGGAGTTTGGTAGTAGTAGGTAGTAGTCGTGTTAATGGCACCATTTTGTTTTTGTTTCCGTCGACCAGCAGAACTTTTCATTAAAAGAAAGCATCGTGTTCTATTCACAGCTTGAACCTTACACTCAATGTCAACTCTTCATAGCATGAGCTCCCATCCAGAGCTAGCCATTGATGCGGGAGGAATATTTCAGGTGCAACTCGCTTTTTTCTTTCGAAAACCAGTTTCTGTTGGGAACAAGATCCCGAACTTCTTGATTTAACTGCAACTCTGAACAGCTCACGCTGAAGATGATAGTGGTATAAATCAACTGAGCTTGTTTCATTTTCTCACTTCACATAGGTAGCCTGAAATTTTCGAAAATAATTTAAGCCGCCAAACCGGTAAGAAATTATGAAGAAACTGACCTAAAAGGGAATGTGCAGATAAAAGCTAGAGTTCGAACTTCGAAGGATTACCGACGCTTACTACCAGCGACAATTTTCATCTTACTTAACATCCACGATCAAATCGGCAAAAGATTGTTATTGTGAGAAATTGTTCGATGCGGTCTCGTTTCTAAGGCTTACGGCATCGTTAGCGTAATATTTGCCCGAGCCTAGGCGGAAAAAAACAGTAAAGCATCTGAAAAAATAGAATGTCGCTGTAAAAAGTGTCGTGGTACGGAGTTCGAAGAATGAGGATTGAGCACGTGAGAAACAATTCGTTACAGTACCTGATCGACGTTCATCCTTCCTCATGGCTAGCTCTGTGTCTCGTCGCTGCAATCATTCGTTTCCTGAAGCTGCTTTCTTCTCCTGAAAGGCCAAAGGTTAGACAGTTTCTTAAAAGAGACAAAGAGGGTGAAAGAGAGTTAGCGACTCAGTTTTTGCGAGTTTTCAGAGCATTCTTGTCCAACCGTATTTTCAAGGAAATTTGTTGTAGATCTTCTTGAAGCCGAAAGCCGATATCTGTTTCATGCATCAACTTCTGGAGGCAATGCCGATACTCAACCAAGTGTTCGTACTAGTCAACGACACTACTCTTTCTGTCTCTGTCTTTTTATATATATTTTTTTTCTCGTTTGTTCAAAAATTAGTGAACCAAAGCATTCCGTGTTCTGGTTCATTCACAATCTTTTAAAAGTCGACAAAATGAGATTGTAAGAAAGTATAAAGAAAAAACATCTAAAAAGCCAATCATTCGAATGGCGTATACCAATAAGGGCAGCTGACATAGGTAAAATATGTCTTGATTTTTCAGTAGGTCGATTGCTAAAGTAGGTTATAAGTTTCACTTTTAGCTTTACGAAACCGGTTGATGCTGAGTTATAACTAATGAACCGTTATATTTATGTAGAGGAATGAAGATTTTTTCCTTCCAATTTTAGCTGTAAAATTTCTGATACATTCATTTCGAGCATAGGTAAACTGCCAAATGGAAAACAAATGTTCTAGGGCGACCGACCTACCGACCCTCTCCCTCATTTGAAATGAATGTATCAGAGTTTTCGCAGCTAAAGCTGAAAGAAGAAAAAAAATTCATTCCTTTACACGATCGACCTTTTGAAAAAATAAAACGTTCTATTAGCAATAACTCAGCCTCAACCGGTTTCGAAAAGTTAAAAGTAAAACTTTCAACCTTCTTTAGCGATCGACCTATTAAAAAATCAAGACATATTCTACCTATGATTTCGAGTGAGGGAAAGGATCGGTAGGTCGGTCGCTTTAGAAATTTTTTTGCCAGTTTGCAGTTTTCATATGGCAGCTGAGCTGACTTGGGGTAAATTTAACTTTAGGGACCCACCCCCCCCCCCATTTACTGTTGAGTGGGTCCCCCTTCTATCACATGGGGGGGGCCAAAGTAAGGTGGGTCCCTAAAGTAAAAATTTCCCCTGACTTGAAGAGTCAGGGGTTTTTCACTTCGTTTTGGGTTATTTAAAACAAAGTTGGTGGGAGAGAATGTGAAATGGTTTTGATGAGGATATTTGTAGCTACCGCCCTCCTTGGCTGTGGGGACGCTCTGGACACCTCCAAACTGCCGCCTACGGTCTTCTGGGTCATTCATCACTCAAGAGGACAGGTTGAAACAATGCGATATCAAAGCGATGGTTTGAAGGGTGGACTCATGGTAAACACTTGAAAACATTGGTCACCAAAGGGTACGAAAAAACCCCCGGCCCCTTGCCCCAAATGTAAAAAAACCTGTCCATTTGTTATTAAATCCAATTTAAAGAGAAAAACGGTCAAAAACTTGCTAAAGAAATTCCTTCCAATAACGCTCCACTACAAACTGAATTTTTTCCATTAATTACCTTGAAATTTCAATCTCTGGAACTATAATAAGGAATCAATTTCATATGAAAAAAACCCACAAAAAAACTTTTTTACCGCTCGGCCCCCTGCCCACGAAAACTTTTTTGACAAATTTGGGTAACCTATGCTTGAAAATATGTATGCATTTGGTACACTAGAATTTCCCATTATACTGGTTACCCACTGGTCTGTGCTATCATGTACTATATACATGTACTATATATATGTACTATCATGTACTGTATATAATCATAGCGCTCATTCCCTTTCTGGGCTGGGTTCGCGCTCCCTTGAAATGAAATAGAAGTGTAACCTGGTATTTTTGCCTGCTCTTTGAGTCACTGCTAATGTATTCTCTGAGGAGGGGGAGGGGGGCGAGGTTTTTTGAATGATCAGCCAATTTTATTAGCTTTTTTTTATTTTGTTAGTTTGGTTGAGTCCATCTGGAGTAAAATCGAACTTGAATCCCTCCACAAAATAGCCATAGCTTCAGGATGTTTTTATGACTCGCACTGCGGGTTAAAAAATCTATGCGCTCTCCAAAAACCCCGAAAAACATTGAAATCTATGCGCTTGGAGTTTTTTTCGGGTTTTCGTAAGGATAGTTGAAATCATTGTAAAAATTGATTGTTGAACTCTGAAATTTTAAAAATCTATGCGCTCGAAAAAAGTTGTGTGGGTGCTAAGAAAAATCCTGCATAGCTCAACAAATCTCTCTTGCAATCGTTGAAAACAAAAACAAAAACAACCGATTCTCGAGGGGGAAGTCTGAATAATGAGAAGAGAGCTAGAGATGAAAGACAGAGAAAGGAGAGAGCTCATTATTATTAGAATGGAGACTCATGGAGCGTTAGAATTCAATTTTTCACTTTGTCAAAGTAAAGTGATCTCGTTGAATGCTCCAATGTCTCACCACGAATTGCCGTGAGAAGGAGAATTATCTACGGTAGTTTTTTGTTCATATAAAATGACGTTCAACAGTAAAAGTTCTTTTGTAAAAAATACCGTAGTTTATTTTCCTTCTTACGAAAATTCGTGGTGAGACATTGGAGCGTTCAACGAGATTACTTTGACAAAGTGAAAAGTTGAATTCTAACGCTCCATCAGTTTGAAGAATGATCGTTTCTCTAAATTATTAACAGTGCTGGTGACGTAGGTAGTTTGTAGTCAGCGCACAGTACTGTTATGCAAAACCTAGCAGAAACTTTCAACCTATTGGATGTCATTTTGGATGGACAGATTAAATTTAATGATTGCTTTTTCAGGTAAACGGGAGGGAGTCAAAATCACGGATGGTTCAACTGTGACCTTCGATATATTCGAGCCATTGGCAAAGGTTTTTTTGAAAAATTAATTTCGGTCCTTCTCATGACAGAATGGCATATATTAAGAATGGGTTCTCGGTAGTGAAGGGTTGACTCGGTCTCGGTAAGACAGAAATGGCTGCGTTCGAATGGGTTCTCGGTAGTGAAGGGTTGACTCGGTCTCGGTAAGACAGAAATGGCTGCGTTCGAATGGGTTCTCGGTAGTGAAGGGTTGACTCGGTCTCGGTAAGATAGAAATGGCTGCGTTCGAATGGGTTCTCGGTAGTGAAGGGTTGACTCGGTCTCGGTAAGACAGAAATGGCTGCGTTCGAATGGGTTCTCGGTAGTGAAGGGTGGACTCGGTCTCGGTAAGACAGAAATGGCTGCGTTCGAATGGGTTCTCGGTAGTGAAGGGTTGACTCGGTCTCGGTAAGACAGAAATGGCTGCGTTCGAATGGGTTCTCGGTAGTGAAGGGTTCACTCGGTCTCGGTAAGACAGAAATGGCTGCGTTCGAATGGGTTCTCGGTAGTGAAGGGTTGACTCGGTCTCGGTAAGACAGAAATGGCTGCGTTCGAATGGGTTCTCGGTAGTGAAGGGTTGACTCGGTCTCGGTAAGACAGAAATGGCTGCGTTCGAATGGGTTCTCGGTAGTGAAGGGTTGACTCGGTCTCGATAAGACAGAAATGGCTGCGTTCGAATGGGTTCTCGGTAGTGAAGGGTTGACTCGGTCTCGGTAAGACAGAAATGGCTGCGTTCGAATGGGTTCTCGGTAGTGAAGGCTTCACTCGGTCTCGGTAAGACAGAAATGGCTGCGTTCGAATGGGTTCTCGGTAGTGAAGGGTTGACTCGGTCTCGGTAAGACAGAAATGGCTGCGTTCGAATGGGTTCTCGGTAGTGAAGGGTTGACTCGGTCTCGGTAAGACAGAAATGGCTGCGTTCGAATGGGTTCTCGGTAGTGAAGGGTTGACTCGGTCTCGGTAAGACAGAAATGGCTGCGTTCGAATGGGTTCTCGGTAGTGAAGGGTTGACTCGGTCTCGGTAAGACAGAAATGGCTGCGTTCGAATGGGTTCTCGGTAATGAAGGGTTGACTCGGTCTCGGTAAGACAGAAATGGCTGCGTTCGAATGGGTTCTCGGTAGTGAAGGGTTGACTCGGTCTCGGTAAGACAGAAATGGCTGCGTTCGAATGGGTTCTCGGTAGTGAAGGGTTGACTCGGTCTCGGTAAGACAGAAATGGCTGCGTTCGAATGGGTTCTCGGTAGTGAAGGGTTCACTCGGTCTCGGTAAGACAGAAATGGCTGCGTTCGAATGGGTTCTCGGTAGTGAAGGGTTGACTCGGTCTCGGTAAGACAGAAATGGCTGCGTTCGAATGGGTTCTCGGTAGTGAAGGGTTGACTCGGTCTCGGTAAGACAGAAATGGCTGCGTTCGACTCCGCCCCGGGGACCATCTTTTTCCGTTGTTGTTGTTGTTGTTGCCGGATGTAGCCGGCTTCGAAGAACGTCTGTGTACTTCGTTTCTTGTTCTTCTTCTTTTTTTTCTTTTTTTCTTATATCTTCAAGAACGCTGCGACATCCAGCGGCTTGGTCCAGAGGTCGATTGGAGACAGCGCGGTCGGGTGGCATGGGCAGTTGAAGAGATGCGCAACGTCGTGAGGTCCGGAAGAGCAATCGGGACACACGTCGGGGATGGATTCGTCAATGCGGTGGAGGTAGTTGTTGATGAATCTGCTGAATCCCGAGCGGAGCTGGCTGAGCGTGCATCTAGTCTTGCGGGGTAACTCCTCTTCTTCCTGGATAAGGGGCGGAGGTATCTTTTTCCGTCCTACCTTTCCCTTTTTCGGTTCATTTTCTATTTGGCTGTTTTTTCTCTCTTGTTGATTTCGAGTTTTTGATGTTGGTGATATTGGTGAAATTGATGTTCTAGTCTGTTGACTGGTTTTTGAATAAAACGGTGACATTTCAAACCATCAAATTCACGACTCCAAAAACACACTGGCAACAGTGGCCATTCGTGACTCTACAGCCTTAAGAGCCTGTCACGGATGGAGCCGGATTATCCAGTCCAGAATCGAGCGCGACCTCAGGTGGTTGATAGAGGGACGCCTCCCTACGAAGAATTCGTGCTGGGAGGTAGCGGAAGAAATCCCGCCGCGGACCAAAACTGGGTAGTATAACTCGTCAGAGGAGGGCGATGCCGGACTGACCTGGGCGTGCCACCGGAAAAAACATCAGCCGATACTCCGCTATACTTTTCAATGGCGAGTCGAGGCGCCAGTAAAATAACCTCTTGCCCTTCTCCGGTTAACGAATGGGTCTCGCCAAGAGGATCGCCGACTGCGGTGCGAGTGTAGACGGAGAAACTCTCTCCGGAATCAAAAGGATCCTCACCACCAAACTATCCCAAAAGGACTCCCCTCGACAGGACCTATGGGCAAGACAACAAGAACAACGACTCTGACTATGTCCATTCTATAGATAAAATATGTCTTGATTCTTCAATAAGTCGATCGCTGAAGGAGGTTAAAGTTTCACTTTCAACTTTTCGAAACCGGTTGAGGCTGAGTTATGGCTAATGAACGTTCTATTTATGTAGAGTTATGAAGTTTTTCTTTCAATTTTAGCAATGAAAACTCTGAAATTTCGACAGAGGGAGAGAATAGGTAGGTCGGTCGCCCTATAATTTTTTTGCCAGTGGACAGTTAACTTATGTTTCATTCTCAGCACTCCTCCGGTCTAGATGTCACGCTGTGCCTGACCCCGGGGATCGCCAACTCAGCCGAGTCGAACTACATTCGAACCTGCGTGCATTATGCACAAGAAGGAGGATACAGGCAAGAGTGTCACTTCAAGAAAGTTTAACTTCAGGCAAGAGTGACACTTCAAGAAAGTGACACTTCAGGCAAGAGTGATACTTCAAGAAAGTGACACTTCAAGAAAGTTTAAAAGATGGTAGAGGAAGTCTCTCGCTTTCCCGGTAGAAGCAGGGATTAAATAGTGACCGGATCGGTCCCGTCTGTGGATACATGTAAACATACTATTGACAAAAAAACTTCCTCTTTTCTTACCCTTTTCCTTCATCCCCTCTTCTTTTTTCCTCCAAACTTTGAGCGGCGGATACATGTAAACCCGAATTGGGCGGCTCCATTTAACCTCTGATTCGCCCCAAAAGTGATCTACTATCTCTTCTCCTTCCGTTCTATTTTACTTTTCCTCTACTTCTCTTTTCACTCATTCTTTTTTTAACTCACTCGGCGCCTACAAACATGCCTTAGGCCGGTCTCATTTATCTCCTGATCGTAGAGCAAGAAGTCACTTGCTCCATTTAACCCCTGGGTAGAAGTTGAAGAAACAATTTGATTCAATTTCGCTCCTCAAACTATTGTTTCTGTGTGAGATGAATTGATGATATTTCAGTGGAGTGAGTTATTCATTCATTCAGTCATTATAAAGTGAATATGTATTCTTTTGGACGTTGTTGTCATTCTTCAATTTTCTTTTTATATATAATTTTCTCGCCAGTGCTCTGTTTCTCGTCAGTTGAAACAACTCAACACCAAATTAGTTTATTGTTATTTTCTCGTAGTTTCGAACTGATTTGTACTGCAGGTGTGCTGTGCTGAACCATCTAGGAGCCCTGGTGGGAGTTCCCTTGACTTCTCACATTTTTACCCTGATTTGTGCTGCAGGTGTGCTGTGCTGAACCATCTAGGAGCCCTGGTGGGAGTTCCCTTGACTTCTCCTCGCATTTTTACCCTGATTTGTGCTGCAGGTGTGCTGTGCTGAACCATCTAGGAGCCCTGGTGGGAGTTCCCTTGACTTCTCCTCGCATTTTTACCTATGGTTAGCTGATTGATTTTGCCTGTGATCCTCGCCAGTAGGTTTTTTTCATATGGGTTTTATAACTATAGGATCCTGCTTTTCTCGGTTGATTACAGAGTGAGAAGTTTTTTTAAACAAACTGTTTGTTTGGGATTAAAATTTTGCGAAAGCGGTCTTGTTAGAAGGGAAGAATACTTTGTAAATCAAAATTGATAATAAACAAAAGAGTTTCTTGAAAGTCTCCTCGGAGTTGCCTTGAAGGAGAGGATTCAAAATTGAAAGCATGACAGGAGAGTTCGTTTTCGCACTGATTAGAGATTTCAGGCTCTATAAACCGAAATTTTCTTTGAAAAATCTGAAGAAAAACCTTGATGTATAGAAATTTATTATATTCAAATGAAAAAAATCGATTTTTTCGTGGATATTTTACATTCATTTTTTAGTCTGATGAAGTTCTTCAATGAAAATCAACCATTTGAATAGCTTTTGTTCAGGATTTGTATTCATATACAGGCTGTTTCTTTCTCTCTCTTTCAATCACTAGCTTGGGTAGCGCATAGATTTGCTTTTTGGATAGCGCATAGATTTGCTTTTTGGATAGCGCATAGATTTGCTTTTTGGATAGCGCATAGATTTTCCCCACACTGCGGGTTCGAGAAACCCAGTGTTCATAAATAATGATGAGTGCATGGGCTGAGAACTGGTCGAAGTAACGGTTTACTTCAGGCGGAACGGAAGAGTTGTCTGCGATGATGAATTGGCTGGCGTCCAATTATTCGGAGACTCGGTTGGCAATCTCTTTGAGGCTTGCAGCCGTCACATAGGTCACTCGGAGGAGGAGGGGGGGGGGTTCTTTAGACTTCCACCCTGACCTCTAATCGATGTCTTCTAATTCAAAAGTTTCATTTAACTTTGATTTTAATTGACGCATCTTACGCTATAACTTTTAAAGGAAGGTGATCTAGGATGCATTCAAAGAACATCACAACAGGATGAGTGTGTTGAGTTGTGTACCAATAATTTTTGGGGCCCTCAAGTTTGGTGGTCTAAACTCGGCTAGACGAGACCTTTAGGCAAGCAGCAAAGACTTGATATCTCTCGCTCAAGAATCGGCGCCCACATTCCAAACTGGGTTAAGAATATGATTTTTGTACACTGCAACAAGTTTTACACTTTAAATTTTTTTCACAGTTTTCTCTGCATTGGTTTCTCGATGGGCGCGAATATCACCACGCGTTTTCTCCTACAAACCGATAAAAGTTTCAGGTACGCGAATTTCAGATCTCACAGTTTCATGTAAATTTAACTTCCTTTTTGTGTTCAAAACTTGTATTAGCGCTTAGAAATGATAGTTTTTGAAATATTTTGAAATTGCGCAAACATCCGAAGAAAACTTTTTCAAATAAAAAAACAACCTTCTTTTCAGAAAACGTGTGCTGCTGGGCCTGTCGGTCGGCCAAGGCTACTCAGCTTCAGTTTCGGCTCCGATGTACCATGATTGGGAGAACGGAAGGTCAGCTTGTCCCGGCTAAGTGTTGTTGTTGTCTTGCCCAACGGGTGGATCTTCCTTCGCGAGACACTGGAGGAAGTCGTTGAAGCTCTCGACCCTCCAGCGTTACAAGCCCACACTCTCTCTCCTCTCTCTCTTTTTTTAAAATTTTTTTTAAAATTCTTATTTTTTATTTTTTTTTTACTCTCCTTTTTTTTTCCTTCTTCTTTCCTTCTCTTCTCTCTTTCACTTTTTTTTAAAAATTATTTTTATTTATTTATTTTTTTTTTGGAGAGATTCAATTGAACATGAAATCAACAACCGAGTGCGGCCTATTCCAAAGGTCGATAGGGCTAAGTGAAGTGGGGTTACAGCGACACGAAAAAATATGTCTCGAAGTATGCGGCTCTATCCTACACAATGGGCAGAGGGGAGATTCATTGGCCCCTAATCGGTGGAGGTAACTGTTAAGGAAACTAGAGTGGCCGCTACGCAATTGAGACAGAGTTATCTGATTTTAAGTGTTAAGCAGTGTGTTAAGCAGCCTTTCATATAGCACTAGCGCTTCAAATCAGCAATATGAATATTGTAAGGTTTTGCTATCGGTAAGAAAAAGACGTTCTGTTTCGATGCCGCTCCGTGAACTAGTTTTTGTTCGTAGCTTTGTTTAATAGTATTTAGTTTCATTCGTGACTTACAAATGCCGCAGAAAATTTTATTTTAGTTTTACTTTGTTAATAATTGATTAACAAAGTCGAATTAAATTTTTTAAAACTTTATTCTGCTTATAGTTGAAGTACAATGGTTACCTGTCTCATTAGTGTTAAAAAAGTCTCTAGTTAAAATGTTCCATTATGGTGCTACATGGAGGAATTCCATTCAGGACGTGAAAAGGGGCGTACATTTTAATGTGAAAAGGGGCGTGCATTTTAATGTGAAAAGGGGCGTGCATTTTAATCGAGAAAAAAATTCCTGCACACGTCCATGCCTTCGTGTTCTTGGCTCGATATCTCTTTAGCGTCTCGCTCTCTCCTTTCTAGTCAATCTCTCGTCCGTCTAATTTACCCATTCAATGGTTTGTATTTTATCACCTACCAACGCGAATAAAAATAATAATAATCGACTTTAATCATTTAAATGAATTAAAATAATTCAGGTCTTTTCTGATGCATTTGTAGAAGTAATTGGATTGTTTTCCCTGAATCATTCTCTGCAGAAGAGCCTACAACTATGTCATCACTGAGAACATGAAGAGACTTCTGAGGAGAAACTACGCAGAAACGGTCGTTCCTCATTCAAAGGCAGGCCTTATTGATGAGCAGGTCGGATTCCCGTTTTCTCGCCACGAAGAAGATAATGACGAGTTTGGAACCAAAGCAGAAAATTGTCGACGTACATGATAAAATTTCTATTGTTTGCGCGATTTTCTAGGAAGACTAGTCTTCCGCTTCTGACGTACTTCTATCTTATGGCTCTTCTCTATCTTATGGGCCTTCTCTATTTTATGGCTCTTCTCTATCTTATGGCTCTTCTCTATTATATGGCGCTTCTCTATCTCATGACTCTTCTCGCAACCAATCCTCTCATAATATGTCTCTTTTAATCTTTAATTCCGACTTTTCGAGCTAAACCATGCGTTAAATGAGATAGGTCAAATAATAGTTTATACACACCAAGCGATTTGAAGCAGAAGACAAGCAAAGTATAACGGATGGAGAAGAAAATAAAGATTTTTTGGCGCGAACTTGTATGTTTCAACATAGCCGGTCTGGTTAATGTTCAACTCTTGAGCTTAACGAACGTTATTGATTGCAGCGTTTGTGGTCGTGCACTTCCATAATTGCCTTCGATGAGCAATATTCGAGGAGGGTGGCCGGGTTTGCTTCCCTAGAAGAGTTCTACAATGCGGCATCTTGCCTACCGCATCTTCACAAATTGAAGGTACATTTATCGGAGCACAGAGAGAGAAAATAGAAGAGAAGAAAATAGTTGAGAAAAGGGATTGCGTCGAAACAAAATCTCAACAAAGTGACTAGTTCAAAAAATATATAATTTAAAAATATGCATTGAGAGGAGAGCTCTTGGAAGAGTTCCTTTTTTTGCAGGTCCCGATGGTTTTCTTGAACGCACACGACGATCCCATTATACCCAAGACACTGTGGGAGCCAGTCAGGGTATCTTTCACTTTTATTACAAATGAATGGTATCATTTGTAATTCAGCTACAACTATATATATATATATATATATATATATATATATATATATATATATATGTGTGTGTGTGTGTATATGTGTATAGAACGTTGCGCGTATTTTCCTTAGCGGTTGTACCGCAATAGTATTTAGGAATTCTTTTTGTTTCAGTTGTTACAACCAGCCCTGTGTTCAGAACCTAGCGATGGAGAAGGAAGAGATAGCGTTCATCACGACCAAGCATGGAGGTCATTTGGGCTTCCTGGAGGGACCGTCCATCTCCCCCCTTTCAGTGACTTGGCTGGACAGACTCATCGTCCAGGTTGGATTGATCGTTGAAAGATTTTCGGTGAACAAGTGTTAAGCTACATTTCAGCAATGCGTAGTTGAAGGTGGTGTTGATGGTAACGCGCACGCACTTTCTCTCGGAGACAGAGAGGGCTGGGTTCGATCTCGCATGGTGAACTAGCTTTTGTTCGTGTGTTAGTTCAATATTAGGTCACCTTATGCGTTTATATTGTGTAGGGGTGAAATTTATGAATAATGAATAAATAAATCGATAAATTCAAAAGTTGAACCTTGTTTTTCTTATTTAAGAAGCAGAGAAGTCAAAAAACCATTTGAGGTGGCGGACGCAGCCTGCCAAGTCTATGGACCTAAGCAGTGAGAAGGATCTTTCTGATCCTGCTGGGAGATGTTGGATGGAGAGAACTCCCAGCAGGGAGAAGAATGTTTTTGATCCTGCTGGGAGATGTTGGATGGAGAGAACTCCCAGCAGGGATAGCAGATATTAACGAAGACAGAGGTCCCCAGTATCTTCTCCCCACTTCGATAGACAGAGTTTCAGTAGGGAGCTAACATAAGTTTGTCCTTATTTGAGTATCTATTTTTTCTCTCTGAAAGGCTTGAGATGAGTTTGACTGTAAGATATACTTTTCAGAAATTGTATCCACCAAAGAAATATTAGGCACGAATCTCAAATAACGGGGGAAGACTTTTCAAAGTGTTGTCTTCCCCAAATATGGGATACAATCAGAGAAGGTTTCCATGAATGAGCTTGGCTCAGTAGAAACGCAGAAGAGTCAAATGTTAGACTCGTATTTAGCGAGATGCGCTCCGATTCGGGTCAGACGCGGACAAGAAGAAAAGGAAAAGAGAATAGTTACCAGCTAAATTGATGGTAAAATGAAAGTTATTCATGTTTTCCTGGGTCTTGGTCAACGCATTTATGCTGTCCTAGTAATTTGAAAATGGGTCAAACTATTTCTCGGTAGATTCAGGCCGTTTAATTTATTTTTCATTCTGCACATTGGAACGCATGTTGTAAGAAAGAAAGTTTTGATAGAACATAATGGAACAAACATAAAAATCAAAAGCATGGGTATATTTCATTTAATTTTCCCATCTAAAAAATACTTTCTGTTGTCGACTTCCATTCCGAGTTGTTCGTTGTGTGGTCCTAATTTTTTGAGTATTTAATCGATATTGTAATGGTGTGCTATCTTCTGGTAAAAAAGAAACGGCAGGTTCGATCCCGCTCTGTAAACAAGCTTTTGTACGTGCGATAATCAATAAACTAAGCTTCGGATGCCATGAATAATATAATAGTTTTGCAGAATAACTAGATTATGTTAAACTATTGAAAACTCGGTGACTTGTTATGAAGTAAATGCTTTTTAAAGAGTATATTCATTTAAGAGAGCATTAGATCTGAAATTTTTTGTGCATCAATAGTCATGAACTTGCTGCAATAGTCATAAATTGAGTCATGAGAAAGCTAGCTTTAGAATGCCGTCTTATGGTAGAAATATTGTGTGCAATGAGCTTCAAGTCGCTGTAATAAGTTGAAGAGAAGACAGAACAAATTTATTAAATCAAAACAGTCTCAAATCACTCTTCTCTTCTCTTGTGTGTTTCTTCCCTTGCTCGTCATTTTGACGCTTTGATCTCGTCGAAAAAACTATGAGGTTGTCATCGTAACCGGTCCATGAAAACTGCAGTGCTACGCCACAGTTAATGTTGTTTTTGGTTGTTGAAAAATGCTTTATTCAACAAAGGACAGCTTGTTCTTACCTTCACTTACTTGGGATAGGGGAAAGGGAAATAATGATCGAAACAGCTTGATAAGAGCCATATATGAAGATTTCATACTTTAACTCTTACCCGCAGAAGTGTCAGCAAAGAAGCCGAAAAGGAACAGGATGTGTCGTTCATTGAGAAGGGTTGAAATTCATTGAAAAATTAAACGGAAAGACAACCAACCGCATTTAAGATGCACCCAGACAGCACCCAGACAAGAAAAAAATCTTAATTTCTTCAAATGTAAACCCTTCTTGTTGAGCCTTTTGGTTGTGACTTTGATCAGGTTAAACTTGGGGAACATAACTATCATTCAATAATGGGAAAAACCACCCAGAGAGTGCAGAGGTCTGTCTGAGCGGGGGCGAAACAGACTTCTGCAATGTCTACTTTGCAGTAACATTTCACTTTTCTTTATGCTTAAAAATATTTTTGACACGTTTATTCAACTTTCTCTTATATTAACTATAACTCATTTTTCTTTTTATCACCTTTCCTATAATAGCATTAAAAAATTTGAAACAACATCAAATAATTTTTACTCAACACGACGTTGGCGAACTTGTTATCCGTCAGTGTTAAGCATAAAGTATTAGGAGTGTCTGCCTACGGAAGTCGCACTTCCATAGTCAGCATCCCATCTTTTTTTTATTTCTTCGGCCGTTTACATTAAATGAATAAATAATCGACTGAACTTTGCATAATGACGAAGAAGAACATGATACTTCATGATCGAGAAAAAAGTCTGGCTTCTATGCAGCATGAGTTGGATACTTTGAAGTCATACATTCTAACTATTTCCTTCCTGCTTGCTTTAGACGTCCTATTTCTTCGTCGACGTCGACGTCCTTTTCAAAAACATCACCTAATAGCTGAAAGATTCATGGTGCTCAATGTTTCTAACTGTAAGAAATTTTTCTATTGAACGTTCTACTCTTCATTTTTTGGACCGCTCATTCTTCTTTAAACCTTATTTATGATTTTTCTCATTTACTCCTGGTTTCTTGTCCACCACATTCGTTAACCATTTTTACCAAGCACAAAAATCTGAAAACTTCTAAGTCTTCATCTGAGGGAAGAAAGCACCACTTTGACACTATGCGCACTTTACCCTTTCATCCATCTTCTTCAAGTCTTTTCACCGCTTCCCCTCTATCGTGATTATGCTCGGAACTGTAACACTGCATGAGAGCAAGATTTGATAATCAGTGTATAAAATTGAAAGTTTTAACATTTTAAGCATTTTGATTTCAGAAAAATTTTTGTTAGCGAAACTTCCCCAGAAATTTTACCATACGTTTCGTGGTACGTCCGGATTTAGCTTTCTGACTTTTTTTTGATAACGCAAGCTTCTAATTCAAAAGCCTTCTGTCTCTACCTCTCTTTCTCTCTCTTTCTCTTCCAATCAACCTGTTCGCCGCCGCGTTCAATATTCTCCTCTTTGTTCATCCTAGAGTGACATGCTTTACCCTATTGTCATGGTGAAAATGCATCTTGGCCCCCCAAGATGCATTGTCTCGCCAAGTTAAACCTCATAAATAAATGAATAGTTCATAACGCTTGTGTGTTTCTTTCATCTTTCATCTACCGCCCGGCTGAGCATTGGCATTTTTAGCGAAAAAAGTTTGAAGTTCAGTGAAAATACGCCTAACACAGATAATGATAAGATTTACTTCATTGAAACCAAATCAGAAAAAAGAAATTCAAAGCAAACAAATATCTTTTGAAACCCGCAACTGATTTAAATTATTTGTAAGTTCTTCTTGAAGTTCGTAACATGAAGAACACGGAGAGCAACGAGAACGTGAGATAGATATTTATAGAAGCGAATCCAAAGAATGATCGAAACGACTTGATCTATTGATTGATTGTTGCAGAATTAAGGTAAATCGATTATGTATAATTTCTCTTATGGCGCCGGCACTCATGAAAAAAGTCATTATTCATGAAATAAAAGTTACATTAGTCATGTTTAACCATTTGAGTAGACTCTTGATAGTCAATTTACTTCCCTGTATGACTATTCATAAAATTATTCAATTCTTAAGCACCTTATTGGATTAAAATTTTTTTGCAAACTTAGCATTATAAGTCGCTTCAACGATAAACTGCCTTTTCAGAGCGCTGAAGTTTGAAATTTTTTTTTACATAAATAAGCTTAGATTCGGGAGAAAATCTCATGATAAAGATAACGGTGATTAAAGGAATGATGGTTAGAAATGGATATGTGGGCTATTTCTCCAGTTCTGCTCATGGCAGAAAAAAATGCCCTGAAGACTTCTATCAACCAAGGATGAAATAAGAGAGGGAAAATTATCAATTTGAAGTAAAATTATCAATTTGTATGTCTGTAAATCAAATAATTTTTAATAATAATATTTCACAAGAAGAAATAAATTTGTAGTAAGTAAACGCAAAAAAAAACCACAAAAATAAAAAAATCTTTAAATTAGTTTTGTTGTTGTTACCATTTACATACAGTTCGCTGCAAAGTATGACCATTCTAGGAATGATTTATTTTATATCTCAAGAACCTAAAATTTACAGGAAATTCAATTTTAAACAGAAAATTTCTTGATATATTGCGCACGAAATCATGAGACTTCATAGTCATATGTCACATGCCTAGTCATATGGGGAATCATACTTTTAGTCAAGAAACCCGTCGATTGGGAGTCGTCAGATGATTCATCTCGCGCTGAATCGGCGAGAGGCGCGATTTCTAAACAATAACTCATTCATTATTCAAGGAATGAATTGATGAAGGAATGAATGGATGAAGAAATGAATGAGTTAAGGATATATATGGATGAATGAATGACTAGTTTAAGTTTGCTGCAGTTATATAAATGTCTTGATCGAGCCTGGCTCTGCGTTCTCGTGAGATAGGTCGGACTAGAAGTAATGTGGATTAAAGTAACTCATATAGGTTACATGTATAAAAAATTATTCAATGATTTTTTTGAGTGTGTAGATTTGCGCAGGAAGATTTGCGCAGGTTACTCTGTAGAAAACAATGTTATTGTTATACGCGAACTCAAATCTATTTGAGTAGGGTGTTGCGTTTTTATTTATTGGTGAATGTTATTTCTGTTGATTTATAATTTTAAAAGATGTTTTTGTTTGAAAATATTTTAACAATACATGGCTACACAGTTTTGAAGTTGGTTAGGGTAGACTGAAGCTACGGGAATGATTAAAAAGGACCTCTTCTCTTAGGAGTAACGTACAGTCTATTCGCTTCTCTTAGGAGTAACGTACAGTCTATTCGTTTTGAAGTTGGTTAGGGTAGACTGAAGCTACGGGAATGATTAAAAAGGACCTCTTCTCTTAGGAGTAACGTACAGTCTATTCGCTTCTCTTAGGAGTAACGTACAGTCTATTCGTTTTGAAGTTGGTTAGGGTAGACTGAAGCTACGGAATTATTAAAAAGGACCTCTTCTCTTAGGAGTAACGTACAGTCTATTCGCTTCTCTTAGGAGTAACGTACAGTCTATTCGTTTTGAAGTTGGTTAGGGTAGACTGAAGCTACGGGAATGATTAAAAAGGACCTCTTCTCTTAGGAGTAACGTACAGTCTATTCGCTTCTCTTAGGAGTAACGTACAGTCTATTCGTTTTGAAGTTGGTTAGGGTAGACTGAAGCTACGGGAATGATTAAAAAGGACCTCTTCTCTTAGGAGTAACGTACAGTCTATTCGCTTCTCTTAGGAGTAACGTACAGTCTATTCGTTTTGAAGTTGGTTAGGGTAGACTGAAGCTACGGGAATGATTAAAAAGGACCTCTTCTCTTAGGAGTAACGTACAGTCTATTCGCTTCTCTTAGGAGTAACGTACAGTCTATTCGTTTTGAAGTTGGTTAGGGTAGACTGAAGCTACGGGAATGATTAAAAAGGACCTCTTCTCTTAGGAGTAACGTACAGTCTATTCCCTTTTTCTTAGGAGTAACGTACAGTCTATTCGTTTTGAAGTTGGTTAGGGTAGACTGAAGCTACGGGAATGATTAAAAAGGACCTCTTCTCTTAGGAGTAACGTACAGTCTATTCGCTTCTCTTAGGAGTAACGTACAGTCTATTCGTTTTGAAGTTGGTTAGGGTAGACTGAAGCTACGGGAATGATTAAAAAGGACCTCTTCTCTTAGGAGTAACGTACAGTCTATTCGCTTCTCTTAGGAGTAACGTACAGTCTATTCGCTTCTCTTAGGAGTAACGTACAGTCTATTCGCTTCGACAATGAACCTCCTCTACACAATGTAAAGTTTATCACAAGGCTCTCATCCTTCTCTCGTACTGCGTGGTCGCAAGTTTCAGTCTTTTTCATAACGGAAATAGGTCAGGTATAAAAAGGTCTGATCCAAGGGGACCCTGTTTTGGTAGGGATTGTTGTTGAAGCGTGATTACTTCACTGTTTTGAAAATTCTGAATTAAACTTGGAAAAGTTTTGCAGTGACTTGCAAATTGAAGATTTTAAACATCGAAATGTGGGCTTTTCCAATAATGTTAGTAAAAAAGATAATACCATTGATAGAATGTTTGAAGACAAACATGCTTTCTGATAACATTTCAGAACTGACAGACACTGTTTGATGGCCAGAATGCACACACACACTGACTTTGTTTGCATGATAGCGGATGAGACATTGTAAAAGTAACCATGACACCACCAAGACATTGTATAAGTAACCATGAAACTAACAATGAAGAAGGCCGCACCTGTCACACGATACAATATCAGTTATATGTTCATGGTTAGTTGTTAATGAGATGGGATTGTGTTTATCTTAATCAGGCATTTTATAAGATGTCAGTGTGTTATTTGTAAGAAATATTCGGTCAGCACGTGAAGAATTTTTTCAAGCAATCATTTGCTTTTTGGTTGGAAAGGTAAACCGCGACACGGGTCAGAGGGAAGGGGGGGTTAAATTCACATGACTTCTGTCCTATCTATCTGAATTACAAGAATATCATCTAACTAGCAGCTTCACAGTATCTCGTTAGTTTCATATTCCATCACATGCTGTCTGTTTTTATTCTCCAGAGATCGTAGATTCTGATGTTATTATATTACAATGAGTGCTAATCGCTTTTCTCCAAACATTCCACATATGCAATTCTGGGAATGAACTGATCACGGAACCACATCGGGAAAATGAGGATGAGTTACCTAATTATCTACCAGGGCTGTTCACAGCAATGAGAATGAGATACCTGAGTATCTACCAGGGTTGTTCACAGCAACAACACAGTTTCCCACTTCTTTCATATATCCGACGTTACCTTTATATGTACCTCATTTTCTGTTTATCAGTTATGCAAGCAATAACCCGGACATAGTTATCCTGCTGATGAAGCATATATACAAATTTAGGTAGTCATGGGAGTGGGGGCCGAGAAGGAGGGGAGGGGAGTTACCTACCTTGAGTGATGACTTCCCAGTGCACGAGGGCGGATCAGAAGGCGGCTTTGGCGAGTCTCGTTCATGCGCGAAGGAAACGCTCAAACTTCGCTTGCGATGAGGAGAATTGTTGACGGTTCGACAACGACTACAATAACCGGAAATTGGCGAGGCTCTAAGAGGCCTCGACTGAGAAAAAGGACGAAAACATTGGGACTTCGAGGTCATATAGCACTCGTCAACAGTTCTATATCTATCAATAATGAATTCGAAGTCACATGAAACCCTTCAGAAAGAAAAAAACCTGCCGAATAAAAAAATGCTCAAAAGAATAGGGTTCTTACGAGCCGTTCTTTTGTTCCAAACTGAGCTCGTCAATCTTGTAGTTTGTAGTTTCAAGACAGTTGAGCGAAACCAGAAGAAGTAGCTTATGTTTAAATATCAAAGGATTCTTACAAAAGTGTGAACGAATGAGAAAGAGTGCAAGGCTGGAGAAAGAAGGAAAGGTGCATGACATGGGCGAGTTACTTTATAGTCATCATCTTCAATATAGGAAGAAAAAAAAAGGTTGTAGAGCCTTCCACCTAGGCCTATCGCACGGATAAGCACCCATGGTAGTATTAGGGTAGCTTGCTCGCTTCGGGTAACAGAAAAAATGTCGAGTTCGATATTTCCTAATGAAATAGCATTTGCCCGGGCGATAGTTCAATCGTTCAATAGTGTTCACACTAAAAAGAAATTATTATTACTTCTTTCTTGACAATGATTCAAAAGGTTGAATACCCGTCTCAAGCTCGACTTGGTTAACCTTCCGTACCATGTTCGAGATACCTCTGCTTTCGTTCTACGTTTTTGCTTGCACTACGTTGGGGACACGCTTTTACAGTGGAGGAGTTGGATAAATAATTGTTGATGATATTTTTATAACATGGATCACAACGTAAATGAATACATTGATTAATTAATGAATACCGTTTCTTTGTTTGTTTTATATTCTCTGACCTTTTTTTCAAGATCGCTTCCATTCGCATTCAGTTATTTCTTTTGTAAATTTATCTAATTCTTTCTTCAATTGCCCACTGAAAATGCAATCCTACTTGGCGACTGCATTCGAGGTGGACAAATGGCGCTCGGAGACGCTTGCCTTAGAGCAGAGCACCAGAAGACGCAGTTCCTTCAATAAATCTTCTTTCAGTTTTCCACCTCTAGCAATAATTAAAAATGTTTGAGCGAACGGCACGAGAACAAAATATTGAAGAAAAATTTTTCCTAGAGGCTCAAAAAAATTTTACCAGCTTTTCGCAACTATTGGAAAGTCACTGTTTTTCACAATTTTAGCAATTTTGAAAATCTAATTATGAGTTCCATGGCTTTAGCGCAATTGTGAGTTCGACGATTTCAGGGCTAACGCTTGATGAATTCATCACTTTCGTGAGCTCAATGAATTATTGACTTTTCCCGCGGATCTTGCACTGTTCGCCTGTATATAGTTACAAACCTTCTTGACGTCGAATGAGAAGTATCCGTAAAGATACGGAGTAATGGCCGAATTGAATACTGCGAAGGCATAGATCAATTTACGCACTTCTTTGGGCATCCTGAATCAGGCGATGGGGAATATTATACATAAACGTAATTGAAGGCTTTTTAAGAAAAGTAACAGTCGCAAAGCAATCAGGGCTTGCAAGTTTAGGCCCATTTCTCGCAATTGATATAAAGAGCCAAGAATATTAGAGCTGAAATGGAACAAACCAAGACAAATCCGATGTGAAATGGAGGAACATGACGATGGCGTACGGTGTCCAACAGAATAAGAAGGCGATCACGATCACAAACGTCATCCTAAAAACGAAACAAGTGATAAAGATTGCGAAGTTCAGTCGCATAGTAATGAATACTTAAATTCATTTTAAAAGAAGCTTAATTACATTTAGAAAACTTTTTCGTTAATCAATACAAAAAAATTAGTTTTCAGAAAGTTGATTTTGATCGGCAAGGATTTTATGCAGTCAGGCGAGCGCATCTGAAGCTTCCCATATTTTCTCTATCCACAATAAAAGCAAAATTACGATTTTAGGATATAATGACTTCAGTGTTCGGCTGCGTGCTTTCTCCAAATTACCAGCGGTGCTTCTTCGTAAGATCCTCTCGTTAGTTCGTAGACTCTTCGTCGTATCCATCGTAAGAGAATTAGCTGGAATTGGCTTATAACCATCATCTTCGAGTTTGTGTAGGAATATTTCAAGAGTACCCAAAGCAGGCTTAGAAAACCAGTTTTGTTCTTCATTGGTTCTTCACTAACTCTTCTTTCTTACAAGGTTACTTTTAGTGTCTGACTCGTTCTAATAGCGTTCAGACATCAAAAACTTCTAAGACTTGTGAGGTTTAAATGCAAAGTAATTTTCCGATGCTCCAGTACAAAGCCACCATTGCTTGCTTCTCCGTCCAAGGTCCCTCATCATATTTCCTATCGGTCAACCATTTCAGCGACGCTTCTCGACAATTTATCCTGTGGCGATGAAAAAATCAATACCGATCATCTTCATGTTTTCGGTGTTTTGAGCTCTACCTTGATTGCAATTTTAAAAAAGTGCTCTACCTTTATTGCAATTAAAAACCCCGTTTCTCAAATGATGATATGGAAAACTCTTGACGTCGAGGCTGTTTAAAAAAATATATACTTTCTACGCTTTGGTGGCAATACATGGTAATTTTAATACTTTCAAAAAATAGTCGATTTTTGAAATTCTAAAACAAAATGGTTTTTTCAACTGGAGAAAGAAATATGGAGAGAAAAAACACAAACAAAAAGAAATAGGGTAGAGAAGGATGGAGAGAAAAAAAGAGAAAGAGAGAGAGAATGAAAGAGACTAGAGTCAGAGTGAAAGAGACTAAGAGTCAGAGAGAAAGAGAGACAGAGAGATAGAGAGAGAAAAGACTGGGAGTAAGAGAGAAAGGGAGAGAGAGAGAGAAAGAGACTGGGAGTAATAGAGAGAGAGAGACTGGGAGTAAGAGAGAAAGGGAGAGAGAGAAAGAGACTGGGAGTTAGAGAGAAAGGGGGAGAGAGAGAGAAAGAGACTGAGAGTCAGAGAAAGTGAATGAAAGAGACTGAGAGTCTGAGATAAAAAGAGAGGGAGAAAAACCCACGGCATACTAGACGTCAGATAGTGCAGAGTGGCATTTTTGTTGATACGGTCTCGTTTGCCTAAGGCGTACGGCCTCGTTAGCGTAAATTTTTACTAAGCCTAAGCGTTTTTTAATGTAAAAAGAATTTTTTAATGTGTTTTTTTTATTTGAAAATAATTAAAAAAAAATTTTTTTTTTTGTAAATTTTTTTTCAAGAATCGGAGTCTCTAATGCTCAAAATGATCACCTATAAAGAAAAATTTTGAAACCGGAGCGTTTAAAGCCAATTTTTCGTCTAGTATTCCCATGTCTGCGTCTTGGGTATGTCCGTGAGTATATAAGACCCAAACCCACTATTGCATGGCTTGGAGTAATCCTTTTTGGTGCCTCCGGCAGAAGAGATGCGCACTAGAATGAGGGAGTAGCAGACGAGAGTCACCACCAAGGGAAGGAAATACACCTGCGCATCATAACTCACTTGATTACTGTGCTCAGAGAATTGCTCGACTACTGATTGGCCTTGTGAAGAACTTGAATAGTTTCGGTTAAGGCTCGCTACCAGTCAATTAGATTTAAAATAAAATAAACGCTATTTCATTACATATAAAAAAAATTTTGTTTTAAATTTTTTCTTATTGTTTTAAATATTCATTAATGTTTTAAAATTTTTAAAAAGTTTTTAACCTGAACAATGTTGACGATAGAATAGTAGAAGACGACAGACTTCGGTATCGCAGCTTTAAACACAAATCATTTTTTTCGGTTGCTACTGCGAAAAAAATAAATTAAAATTTTAAGTTCCTTCTGCCATATAAACAGTTTCGAATAAGAACTGACCATCTAATTCAATGTTTTGATATTTAATCAATCGAAAGTAATAAAGTTTTAATATCATTTTTTGTGATTCTAGTGCTTAATTGAACATTTGTTGGAAAACAGTACTTCCTGAAAAGATCGGTACAGTGGAGTATTAAAATGACTACAGAGCATTCTCCATCATGATACAAACTTTGATCGCTAGAAGGAAGTGTCAATCAACGACTTTTTGAACTAAGGTACGAAACGGGCTCGCAGAAACTCGCGGAAATGAACTACCAATACTCAAGACCTCTTGCATTTTTCAAGGCCTTCAAACAGCTTTGATGAACCCTTTTACATGATGAAAGCTTCTTCATCACATGAAATACGTGATTTGCTGACAAACAAAATCGCCAGAGACGCACTGCGTGTACCATGGAAAGCACGGATGTTGCACCGTTCGGAAGAGGTATAACTACAACCAATATACATGTTTGGTGTCTGTTTGGGCATTGTACTAAGTATACATTTTAGGGTCTTTGTGGGCAGTGTATTCGATATACATGATTAGTGTCTGTGTGGGGATTGTACCCAATATACATGTTTTGGGTCTTTTTGTGCAGTGCATCCAATATATATGTTTTGGGTCTATTTGGGCAATATTCCCAATATACATGCGTCCGAGTGGGTAGTATGTTTTGTCTTGCAATGGTTTACATGTTAGCACCCCTCCCCCCTCTGTGCAGACCTTCTCAAGCTGAGGGTGCTAAAAGATATTGGTAGTACTTGCTTTCTTCCAGCTGTAGAAGCTAGCAGAGAGCCAACAGCAACTAATTTTACGATTTAAGCTTTATATCCCTTTAAATAAGCGTTTCCCATATGTTGAAACATGTGCCAAACCTGTGGGGCGGAGGTTATAAAGGATACCAGCCAAGAGATCGCAACCATTTGGTATATCGACCTTCGAGCCCGAATCGAAGACATTGGGAAGAAGATACTGTAGAAGCGATCCAAACTGCAGTTCCATTCATTCCTTCATCATTTACGTGCATAATTACTCTTATAATTAAATTTTAAATGTTGTTCACAGAGGCTGCTCTTTGTAAATTATTACCAGACGATAAATAACTCTGAATTAAAAAAAAATTTCGTTCAAAATCTAAAAAGATTGAATCCGTTTTCTAACAATAAAAAGTTTTTCGTTCCAGTTTGCGGATGCCTTGTAGTTTGAATTTGATAGAAACGAACGCACCCCTTCATCTAGAGCCTCATCTGCGTGAGAAAAATACCCGTGAGATGGATGTTTTAATCATAAAATCACACCTTATACATATGAGAATGTTGGCGGAAAGAGCTATGCCGAAGACGTCGAAAAAACGGCAAACGCGGCACAACTGAAAGAAATAAACCAGCTAAAAGCTGACAGCGGATGTATGCGTCTCAACAGTTATGACCCCTGGAAGGCACAGCGGATGTATGCGTCTCAACAGTTATGACCCCTGGAAGGCACAGCGGATGTATGCGTCTCAACAGTTATGACCCCTGGAAGGCACAGCGGATGTATGCGTCTCAACAGTTAAGACCCCTGGAAGGCACAGCGGATGTATGCGCCTCAACAGTTATGACCCCTGGAAGGCACAGCGGATGTATGCGTCTCAACAGTTATGACCCCTGGAAGGCACAGCGGAATTATGCGTCTCAACAGTTATGACCCCTGGAAGGCAGAAGCACGAACGATGCCTGCTTAGCTCATTTAAGCTTGATTGAATGAATACGCATGATTGTTTCTTTTACGCTTGAATGATTTTATACGCAATCAAGCTTAAATTAATCAATACGCAAAGTTTCAATGTTTGATAAATATCTTGAGATACCCGAATGCATCAAGATGCTTTCTTTTATTGTTGTATAACCAATTTCTCATTCGGTTTTACCTTTTACCACCTTTCAGCGCTTTTCTGGTTATTATTTTTATCGCAATTTCTTCTAATGTGACTCTCTATCTTCCTCTCTTTCTATTCATATCATTTTCTCGCTTCTTTTTCAGCCTCTTTTCTTCCATCCTTCGTTCATCCCTTTTATATTCCAATATTCCCGCTTACAACTTGAAAAATCACTTCCTTATTTCAATCACAAGTTGAATGTCAGAAACATAAAAATCATCCATAAGTGAATGCCAATTCTTTTTTTGCACTCGGGAAGTTTGAATTTGTCCTGTGTCAGAAACAATCATTGCGTGCATGAGCCAACCAGCTCAAAACCTATGGTTATCAGCATCAGCCAACCAGCTCAAAACCTATGGTTATCAGCATGAGCCTACCAGCTCAAAACCTATGGTTATCAGCATGAGCCAACCAGCTCAAAACCTATGGTTATCAGCATGAGCCAACCAGCTCAAAACCTATGGTTATCAGCATGAGCCAACCACCTCAAAACCTATGATTATCAGAATCAGCCAACCGGCTCAAAACCTGTGGTTATCAGAATGAGCCAACCAGCTCAAAACCTATGGTTGTCAGCATGAACCAACCAGCTCAAAACTTATGGTTATCAGCATGAGCCAACCAGCTCAATACCTATGGTTATCAGCATGAGCCAACCAGCTCAAAACCTATGGTTATCAGCATTAGCCAACCAGCTCAAAACCTATGGTTATCAGCATGAGCCAACCAGCTCAAAACCTATGGTTATCAGCATGAGCCAACCAGCTCAAAACCTATGGTTATCAGTATGAACCAACCAGCTCAAAACCTAAGGTTATCATCATGAGCCAACCAGCTCAAAACCTATGGTTATCAGCATGAGCCAACCAGCTCAAAACCTATGGTTATCAGCATGAGCCAACCAGCTCAAAACCTATGGTTATCAGCATGAGCCAACCAGCTCAAAACTTATGGTTATCAGCATGAGCCAACCAGGTCTCCGGCGTTCCAGGCTATCATGTAATTGTGCAGTATCTCTTTCGGCATGAATACCAGGGTGACCATGAGATGGGCGATGTTCATGTGCAGTAGGATTCCGTGCATGCGACGTTTCTTCACTAACTGGTTCCTGAGTTGTGGCTTTATTACTTATGATTTGTCTCTATAAATTTCCAGAAATGTTGATTGGTAAACCTAAATCAGCTCCCCCACGTTGTTTGAAAAATGCTACTGGTTGTACTGTTGTTGACTCTCTCTCGAAATATTATTCATTAGCTTCCAAATTTGTATCTTCTTTCACTGAAGACGATGGCTTTCCTTCTGCCATCTACGGTGATTCTATTCCTTCTCAACCAGATTATCATTTGTTCTTGCCATGTAGTTTTTACCGTGTTCTTCCCAAGCCCAAACCTACTGGTAGCTTCGGTGTGGATGGAATTCCTCTGATAGTCTTCAAAAAGTATGCCAAATCACTCACTCTTAAGCTCATTCACATTTTCACTTTCACTTTATGGCTTGGTAAGACCCCTTCTGTATGGAAACATTTTCTGATTACTGCTATCCCTAAGCCAGCGAAAGACTCTGCCCTACCGTCCTCGTATAGACCGATATCCATTCTTTTCCTCGCTTCTAAAGTCATGGAACGTTTGTGAAGAGCGATTATCGATGACCATTTAGCGGAAATCGAGTTTTTAGCCGAAAATTAACATGGTTTTCGCTCCCGTGCTCCTGTTGTTACTAATCTTTTAGTCTATGAAGATGACTGCACACAAGATATCAGTAGGGGCTTATCAGTCGATGTGATTTATCTAGACTTTCGATACGATAAGTATGTCTAAATTGTTTAAAAAGCTAGCACGTTTCGGTTTGTCTCTATCTTTGATGTCTTTGCTAGAATATTTTCTTGATGGTAGTAATTTTTCTGTACGAATGGGCAAGACAATTTCTGCTCCCCAGCCTGTGACATCTGGCGTGCCGCAGGTTTCCATATCAGGACCACTTCTGTTTTAATATTAGAGAATTGAAATACGTACTAATCCCTTATCCGACTATACGTTAGCAGAGGACATCAAATTATGTGTATCTCACAGTGCTCACAATCTAACTGCACCAACTCTCGAAATGCAGAATTTTTAGATGCTGTTTGTACTTGAAGCGTAGCCAACTATCTTTATTTATCTTCAAAAAGTCTTATCATCTACGCTTAGGCAAAACTTTTCGTATTTTCAATTAGAACTTGAAAAACAATGTTTTAGGAGTATGTACTAAAGTGAGAAACCTTGAAGTCTAACTAGTCCCATCTCTTCGTAGATATGACGCAATTCATGAGCGAAATATGAAGGCTACTAAAGCGATGTACGCTATGCTCCGCTCTATAACTATCAATGACTCCCAAGTACTTGTTAAGTCTTCAAATTCTAAGGTACACAGTTTAAAGGCAGTGACGCCTGGTTAAGATGACAAATGATTGAACTATCGCACAGAAAAAAGCTAGTCGGCCGGGCGGGATCGAACCCAGACCATCTCGACTCAAACCGGGAGCGCGTGTTACCATTACACCACGGGGACACATTGCTATTCCGTGCGATAGTGTTATATGAAAGGCTCGTTTGCCTTGTTCTCTTAGTCACGCATGCTTATGAAGCGATTGTGTCATGAATGGAGCGTAACTCCAGAGTTCAAGATTAAGACAGAAGAGAGATGGAAGATGGATGATAAATCTTCAAATTCTAAGTTACACAGTTTAAAGGCAGTGACGCCTGGTTAAGATGACAAATGATTGAACTATCGCACAGAAAAAAGCTAGTCCGCCGGGCGGGATCGAACCCAGACCATCTCTACTCAAACCGGGAGCGCGTGTTACCATTACACCACGGGGACACATTGCTATTCCGTGCGATAGTGTTATATGAAAGGCTCGTTTGCCTTGTTCTCTTAGTCACGCATGCTTATCAAGCGATTGCGTCATGAATGAAGCGTAACTCCAGAGTACTTGTTAAGTGTTTCAATACATACATATGTTCTACCATATCTAGAATTTGCCTCTTGTCTATGGAATCCAATATACCGGAAGGATTCTGATCTCCTAGAGAAGATTTTGAGATCTTTCTCTAGAATTCTCTCTTATCGATGTTTCCCACAGCCGGATTACCCTCTTAGCCTTCCATGTTATAGAAATCGTCTGAATCTGATTTGCCTGATTACTTCAGCTGGAAGAAGGGTGATTGCAGACCTTAAAATTAGTTGGAAGATCTTCAATGATAAGCCTATTATTGCAATTTTTTTCAAGAACACCTCCTGCACTCGTACTAAATGGTATTGCAATTGAATATAAATGGTATTGCAATTGAATATGCTTCTCCCACTTCTAGATTCAATTGTTTCGATTTACGTGATTCAAGAATGTTTCACGGATTCTCGAGTGAATTATTGAAATCAGGAAAAGTAGAGCAGTTTATATGTCGTCGCTATTTTTTTTATGAGAATGTGCTAAGTGAATTGGAGAATAATCAGTAGCATTCAAAAATTCGCCTTACTTGTCGCCACACTTGAGTATCATATACAATGTGTCTCGTCATAACTTTGCATTGTAAAATTCCGGTTAAACAAATAAATAAAAAATAGTTTTCTTCCTGGTTTGAGGAAAAACGAGAAAAATTTCAAGGAAAATCTGTTCCTTGTCGCCTTTTACTTTGATAATTTGATCTCCTTCATTTCTTTTCGGTATTGTTCTTACTTAGCGAACGCAATTTTCTCGCTTTCTTTTGGTGCTAAAATTGTCACTCTCTTGTGTTTAATAGTGGGTCTTTCTTAGTAAAGAGGTTCAAAACAAAAATGTGGCTTTTTTTAGAAACTGCAGTTTGAAAAGATGAAAGGAAAAACGGAAAAAAGGGAAAAAAAGAAAGGAAACGATGAGAAAGAGAGAGAGAAAAAGAAAAGTAAAAATAGACAGTTCTTTTTTAACTTGGCTAATAGAAAAGCAATTTCATAGTGCGTAGGTGGAGAGTGGTCGACTTCGTTCCGAAAAAAACAACATCTAGCAATCTGGCCTTTCTCGTATTCGTAGGACAAAAAAGGCGAAATTTTAATAGAAAACTGTGGCATCTTGAAGATACTCAACGGTGAAGCACTCACCGCATTGTTATGAGCTATTGACGCATCGAAACCTTAACAAAAGCAAGAAAAACGCTGTCATTTTCTCTATGTTTTACTTGTTCTCTGCCTCGTGGTACACAAAAAAATAAGTATAGAAAATGACACATATACATTTGAAAATATGACTATTCTTCCTTGAAAGTTATTACCATTCATACTTATATGCACGCCTATTTATAAATTTATACTTTATTAGTATGAAAACTTTATTAGTATGAATATACTTTCAAATGTATATGTTTCATTTTCCATACTTATTTTGTGTGTGTGTGTGTGTGTGTGTGTGTGTGTGTGTGTGTGTGTGTGTGTGTGTGTGTGTGTGTGTGTGTGTGTGTGTGTATGTGTGTGTGTAGGGTGAGCGCTGGTATGAGACAAAATAAATACCCATCTTAGTAGTTGCTCTTTTCAAACTGTTCCCGTGTAAAGCAGCAATGAGAAGAATCAGATTCGTGTGAGCACTACCAGTATTTGTTAACTTTCTTGGTTCGATGGTATGAGTTGATATGTCCGGGTGGGTGTCGAGCTAGGTACTTTTTGTACAATAGCTGCGAACACCACGATTAAGCAGCACCCGGAAGACAGTGAAAACGCTAAGGAAAATAGGAGAAAAAAAGAACTTGACGGTGAAGCGAGTGGTTATAAGTTGTATAACGCTCGTTACAGTTTTTTGTTGTTGTTGTTCAACTGATTGTTTTTTTACATGCTTAATGCCATTTGTGCGTTTCGATGTCACGTTTTCTTTGCGTTTTACAAATTGACGATGATTTATCCTCTTTGTTCAACTTAAAGTTATTTCGAACCACAATGGATGTTTATGTATTTAATTCCCTGAAATTCTTTTCAATCATATTACAATGAAAAAGTTGACCATGGACTTCACACAAAAAAGAGAAGTAAGAGAAAACTTCTTAACACAGAAGTTTAAAGTGAGAGAACGAAAATAAAAAATCAGAAGACTCTAAGATTATGAAAGATTACTGTAAATAAAGAGAAATTTCGAAGTTGTTTGTTCTAATTAAGGAATCCCTTGTAGAAACTCATCATTAGAAAAATTGAATTTTTCGGAAGAATAAAAAGACTTGTATTTTTAACTTCAAACTGACATGTTAACTTCTTTCCACTATTCAAGAAATGTTTCATTTCCAGACTTCGGATTTTTATTGTTAACCAACCTAAAGTCGAATCAGAAAGTTTTTAGAAACTAAATTTTTTGTTTCTTTAAAAATATACTTCTGCTTTCGTTTTTGCACTCATGCGAAAATCAAGAAACTTTGATTTGGAGTGGGAAAAATAGAAAGCAAAATAGAAAGGGAAAAGAAGATCAGACAATAAAATGAGAGAGAAAGAAAAAGAGAAAAAAGACTGAATATAATTCTTTTTCGTTTGTATTCGTTTATATGTTTTGTATTTCTTTTTTTTTATTATCTTCTTTATTGGTATTGCTTCTGTGCTCACCATTGTGTTTAGGTGATACTCTCGCTGACGATGCTCAAAGCGAAACGCTTCTGTGCTCACCATTGTGTTTAGGTGATAATCTCGCTGACGATGCTCGAAGCGAAACGTTCGAAATCTTTTTCTACTCAACAACGCATCTACAAGGCAAGACACAGATAAAACCGTATCGTCTACTGGAGTTTTGATCCAATGCGTTTAACACATCACAAGCTCTGCAGATACTGGTTTTTTAATTGTCTTAAACTATTTTCATAGGTATGTAAAAGGTTTCATGAACCCATTTTCGATTTTTTTTGTTGCATTTTTCATCAATCAAACTTTTTGTTCACTTTTTATATAGAGAAGAAGTCATTATTTGAATTTTAGAATTTCCAAAATTGAGATAATAATATGTTCTCCAGGCAGTATTTTCTCAAGGAAGTCTTTCAATAAAAGTCTGCAGTTCCGTTGCTTCTTTTTCTGACGAGCCATTCGAGCGCCATTGTTACCTTTTATTTTATTCAGCGCTTTAGAACTCTGTATCTTCATCACTCTTTCTCCATTCTCTCTCTTTATCTATTTATCCGTTCCTCTTTCTGTTTCACTTTCTCTCTCTCTTACTCTCTCTCCCATTTTCTCTCGCTCAAGCTCACTCCATTCTGCTAGATCTTTAATGGAATCAGCTCTGTGATCCTTTCAAATAGTAACTGTTAGTTTTATTCAGAGAATTCAAAACAGGAAGTGGGGAGGGCGAAGAAGGGGACAATCAGAAGAATATGAAGGGAGGGGAAAGAAGAAAGAAGAATTAGAATGTAGAAGAGGAAGAAAAAAAGGAAGTAAATGAGCAAGACAAGATTTTTTCAGTCATACATATTGTCAGAGTAGAGGTGATATGGTCGAGAGATGAATAATAATAAAGGAAGAGAAGAGACTGGCCGAAATAATGAAAAAAACAACAACAGAACAAACACAGAGGAAGAAAAAGATGTAATAGCTAGTGTGACGGTACTATGTTAGTTTAGAGTGTGCTTGGAAGATCTAAAGACAAGCGAAGAGGAGGTTCCAGAAAGACATGAAGAGCTTGGAAGACTTCACTCTACTTTTCTCTGAAGAGTGGGCGGTGTCTTCAATTTTTTTTTCTTAAGCCTTAAGAATAATTTATGCATCACAGTTTTATAAAAAGTGAAGAAAAATAATAACTTCCACAATTTTTTGCTAGCAAAATAGAGAAAAGAAGGGAACTCAAAAAGTCTGAAAAAGGAGCTCAAAAACCGGGAAAGTCTAAGCCTGAATAATTCAGGTCGCTATAACAGATGAGCGACAGAAGAGGAAGAATAGCACTTCGATCGCTACTGCTTGCCTCGCTCAACCTCCGCTCAACGCTCAGATCCCATAATCGATGATTCCCCGATGTGGCTTGTTGATCTTGATAAAGCGTTTAAATTGAAATAACATTCAGTCCGGAATCTTAATGGTGTAAATTGCTCGATTGGCTCTTGATCTGGCGTTTAGTATAAGTTAGATCTGATATAAACCTAATCTAATGGGGGGGGGGCTAATCCCCGGTCTTAAGCCCAAGCTGATTAGGTAGGAATTGAGCGGATAGAATATGTATAGGATAGTATTTAAAGCTTCAGAAGCCTTTGCAAGATCTATTCATTTTTATTCTCTACTCAATTAACGAATTCTACGTCTGAAAACCTTTCTCAAATTTCTCACGCAGACTTTACCCAAGTTGAGGCTTCATGGGGGAAATTCAAATATTGAAACTCAAGTTCCTGTTCCGCTCTTGAAACATTTTTTTAAAAGCACTTCCAGGCATCTATTTATAGATAATATGAGAGAAAAGGTCGTGAGTTTCTGAGATGTAAGAGTAACAACAACGAAAGACTAAAGAAATCTAAGTTAGTTCTCAAGAGTGATTCTTTTTTCGACCAAAGTTTTTTTTTAAAACAAGCAGAGCCACTTAAACTTCTACTGATTTTTTCCCCTTCAGAACTCATCGCTTTCAACAGTTTTCAGAAGCAATCCTTTTGATAGTTTTCCGTGTTTCTGAGAATTATTGAGTCACTTTGGCCTCGTACGGTGAGTGGCAACACCAGGAAGAAGATTGCAAGAGTTGTTCAGTTTATCTTCAGAAGCTTCAAAAAACCCGACTTTTTAGCATAACTGGAATAGATTACAATTAGCACTTGCAACACTTGATTGGAAGAAGATTGAAGAGACGAGGAACACTGAACAATTCTCCTTCGTATTATAATTATGTCTCGGTTGTTGTTAGTCTCCACAAATGAGTCTATCTTTCCAAAGTTTTCAACTCTTCCGAGAAATGTTACCTATTGGTTCAAAATAACCTCAGCTAAATTAGAGTTGAAAGATGAAGTAGAAGAAAAATTAGACTAGGTCAAGCGGGTTGGAAAAGGAGCATACAAGAGTTTCTTAAATTTAGGAAGCTTTGAAGTGTGCAAACAGATATATCTTTGAGAGAGAAAAGCGAACCTAGTTCTCCAAAAAACTTCGACGTTAAAATGCACGGTTTCATCATACAAACGTTCTAAACGTAAAAACTGTTTTTGCTTACTTAAATGTTTAAACTTGATGTATGAAAGTTTCAGTAAAACAAAAATTGATACTTTCCAGTAACTTTATACATAAAACTTATAACTCACAAAAGTGACCTCTGAGATGTATTTTAGTTTGAAACTTTTTGATGTTTTTAGTGTCGTTATCAACTGAAATTAGTGTGAAATTTGAAGCGGTATTTGTTCTGCAAAATCTCTAAGTGTAACATAAGTATGTATTTCTTGTGTTACTAAGCCTATGAGGAAGAAGAACGTTGCAAACGGATGTTCTTATGAAGCAAAAAGATCCATTTGAAATAACCTATTACCCGATCGAACTGCCTCACGAGCAAAAAACTGATTCACGAGCCGAGAACGAATCGACCATCTTTTTCTCCTAACAAAAGCGTGACCAGCGCGTCACCACGGGAATACCAAGGACACGAAAACGTAAGCTACCTGAGTAGGATGAGAAACATGGTGAAGTTGCCGATGAAAGCGACGATGAAGACAAAGGAATAGACGAGAAGAATCAGGAGGACCGCGAAGGTGAAGGACATGTCTGGCGGGAGTGCATGCGTGCAGTTACGCATCCCTTACACTGCTTGATCTACTCACCTCAATAGACTACTGTATTAAGGAAAACCTGCATATCATCAGGAAATAATCGCGAGATTGATGATTAGTATCGCCAGGCTTTGTTCGACACGCAAGTAGTTTTTTTGAATTTAGTAACATAAAATAATAGTTTTTCGGTAAATGCAAAAAATTACGAGTATTCAAGATTGAACTTAGCCGTTTCTCTCACGGTAAGCGAACGCGATAGCGAGGAAGAGAAAGAGAGAAAGAGGAAGAAAGAGTAGAGAGCGATTGAGGAAGAGAAAGGAGAAAGAGGAAGAGAGAGTAGAGAGCCATTGAGGAAGAGAAAGAGAGAAAGAGGAAGAGAGAGTAGAGAGCGATTGAGGAAGAGAAAGAGAGAAAGAGGAAGAGAGAGTAGAGAGCCATTGAGGAAGAGAAAGAGGAAGAGAGAGTAGAGAGCCATTGAGGAAGAGAAAGAGTAAGAAAGAGTAGAGAGCGATTGAGGAAGAGAAAGAGAGAAAGAGGAAGAGAGAGTAGAGAGCGATTGAGGAAGAGAAAGAGAGAAAGAGGAAGAGAGAGTAGAGAGCCATTGAGGAAGAGAAAGGAGAAAGAGGAAGAGAGAGTAGAGAGCCATTGAGGAAGAGAAAGAGAGAAAGAGTAAGAAAGAGTAGAGAGCGATTGAGGAAGAGAAAGAGAGAAAGAGGAAGAGAGAGTAGAGAGCGATTGAGGAAGAGAAAGAGAGAAAGAGTAAGAAAGAGTAGAGAGCGATTGAGGAAGAGAAAGGAGAAAGAGGAAGAGAGAGTAGAGAGCCATTGAGGAAGAGAAAGAGAGAAAGAGGAAGAGAGAGTAGAGAGCGATTGAGGAAGAGAAAGAGGAAGAGAGAGTAGAGAGCCATTGAGGAAGAGAAAGGAGAAAGAGGAAGAGAGAGTAGAGAGCCATTGAGGAAGAGAAAGAGAGAAAGAGGAAGAGAGAGTAGAGAGCCATTGAGGAAGAGAAAGAGAGAAAGAGTAAGAAAGAGTAGAGAGCGATTGAGGAAGAGAAAGGAGAAAGAGGAAGAGAGAGTAGAGAGCCATTGAGGAAGAGAAAGAGAGAAAGAGGAAGAGAGAGTAGAGAGCGATTGAGGAAGAGAAAGACAGAAAGAGTAAGAAAGAGTAGAGAGCGATTGAGGAAGAGAAAGGAGAAAGAGGAAGAGAGAGTAGAGAGCCATTGAGGAAGAGCAAGAGAGAAAGAGGAAGAGAGAGTAGAGAGCGATTGAGGAAGAGAAAGAGAGAAAGAGGAAGAGAGAGTAGAGAGCCATTGAGGAAGAGAAAGGAGAAAGAGGAAGAGAGAGTAGAGAGCGATTGAGGAAGAGAAAGAGAGAAAGAGGAAGAGAGAGTAGAGAGCCATTGAGGAAGAGAAAGAGAGAAAGAGGAAGAGAGAGTAGAGAGCGATTGAGGAAGAGAAAGAGAGAAAGAGGAAGAGAGAGTAGAGAGCCATTGAGGAAGAGAAAGGAGAAAGAGGAAGAGAGAGTAGAGAGCCATTGAGGAAGAGAAAGAGAGAAAGAGGAAGAGAGAGTAGAGAGCGATTGAGGAAGAGAAAGAGAGTAAGAGGAAGAGAGAGTAGAGAGTCATTGAGGAAGAGAAAGGAGAAAGAGGAAGAGAGAGTAGAGAGCGATTGAGGAAGAGAAAGAGAGAAAGAGGAAGAGAGAGTAGAGAGCCATTGAGGAAGAGAAAGAGGAAGAGAGAGTAGAGAGCGATTGAGGAAGAGAAAGAGAGAAAGAGGAAGAGAGAGTAGAGAGCCATTGAGGAAGAGAAAGGAGAAAGAGGAAGAGAGAGTAGAGAGCCATTGAGGAAGAGAAAGAGAGAAAGAGGAAGAGAGAGTAGAGAGCGATTGAGGAAGAGAAAGAGAGAAAGAGGAAGAGAGAGTAGAGAGCGATTGAGGAAGAGAAAGAGAGAAAGAGGAAGAGAGTAGAAAGCGATTGTGCACACGTTCCATCAAAGAGGTATTTGAAATTCCTCTCACTGACCATAAAAAATGGATAAATTATTTGTAAAAATGAATCATTAAATAAAGTTACATTTTTGATTTTCCGATGAACTTTTATAACAGTGATTGATCGGATCCAAACTTTACAGAAAAATGGGGTTTTTTTGTTGCAAAGGTTTTTTTCATTAGAAAGAGAAGTCAACAAAAGAGAGAGAGTGAGAGAGAGATAGGAAACAACAACAAAAATTTTGAGCATGGATAATGAATGAGTATTTTATTTCGCGCCAACAATCGAAAGCTGCATGGGTTATGTCTGTCGTCAGACCACTTGCAAAACTCGGTCCCTTTCGAGGCCTCGTCAGACCACTTGCAAAACTCGATCCCTTATGAGGCCTCGTCAGACCACTTGCAAAACTCGATCCCTTACGAGGCCTCGTCAGACCACTTGCAAAACTCGATCCCTTTCGAGGCCCATTTTGAACAAGATTTCAATTACATACAATTATTGACTTTTTTCAAATTCTCACACTAGAAAAATCCAATAAGCGCATATAGCAAAGTATAATAACATCTTTGTTTTCCAAGACAAGTCTCCTGATTTTTTCAAAACTTTCCAATTTTGTGTTATACAATTTCAATAACTTTTTGTATCCATATTCAAAGCCCATTCAGTCATTTTTTCGATGAATAACTTTCCTTTTTGTTCTTGAGCTCAGACACCAAAAGAAACTCAAAAGAAACTCAACACATAATAATCAAAGTTCTCGAATATAAATTTTTCAAGGAGAAAGTGAAGAAAACCTGGCGAATACATGCGGAGGATCTATCAATCATCCCAAGGATTACTTTATATCGAAAACGACCTTTTCTACTCTGCTTGTAACAGAATATAAAACATGCGGCTTTGAACGAGAAGCTTTCAACAGGATTTCAAACCTCTCCATTTTCTTCCAATTTCAAACTTCTCCATTCTCTTCCAATTTCAAACCTCTCCATTCTCTTCCAATTTCAAACGTCTCCATTCTCTTCCAATTTCAAACCTCTCCATTCTCTTCCATCAACTATTCAAAAACATGTGATATGAACAAGATTACTATGAATTTTGTTTCTTTCTGCTATAGAAACTAACTTGTTATTAGATAACTAAAACATAAGTATGTGTAAGCCTCTGTGACGAAGTTTGAAGCTGAGCGCAAAAACAATAACTAAACCTCTGAATTTTTCGTAATAAAACAGCTTTTTTCAATCATGAATTAACAAAATCTCAGTCTCGAAAATCAAAGATGGGTTGAAGAAAGCTATTGAGCCGTATTAACAGCGCTATCACACGGGTTAGAAATTTGTTCTTGGCCATTTAGAGGTTAGGCGTACTTCTGAATGAAATAAACTGTTGGGTTTGGGGCCACCTCACAGACTTATTGTTCGTGTATTAGTTTGAATTCAACCGAAATAATAATAAGTTAGTTCCAACCAAAGTGTTTTTTCCTACGTGAGAAATGAAGACATTTCCAGAAGGACGCGAACCAGAGAAAATAGACGTAAAAAGAGAAAAACGATAATATGAAGCCAACACAAACACTTTAAACATGTGTGTACTGTGTACATCTTCAGCAACCAATCGTAGCTTGTCATGAGCCCCTTGAAGCTCAAAAGGTTTTTGACGAGCATCCTTTCCAATCAACCTCAAAACAACTCGCTCGAGGCATTTGCTCGTCTCACTTTCAGTCGAGTTGCATGATAAATGGATAGAAAGGTGAACAGGATTCGGAATTAAGTTTGATGGGAGAACTAGAAAGGATGGGAGAAGAAACTCACCTGGAGAATGGATTCCGATGGCGTGACTCGGGTAGGCACGTCATCACCCAGAAAGAACAGACAACACAGAGCGAGACCGACAACGCCAGGGAAATCGAGAAAGGAGAAAAGTATGTAAAAACCGGAGGGAAAGAAAGAAAATAAGATGTGAGATTTCGAGGAAAAGGGTGTGACAGAGGCAGAGAGGGACAGAGAAAGAGAGAGAAAACGGGAGACAAAGACAGACAGAGAGATACACACAAAGAGAGCGAGGAGACATAGCGAAAGAAATATAGGGAGTAAGAGAGCGAACAAGAAAAAAAAAGAGAGAAGGAAGCAGATAGAGTTGGAAAAGAAAAGAGGAACACATAGAGAGAAACTGAAAATTATGAAGGATGCAAAAAATAGTGTAAAGGGAGGATAGGTTAGGGTGCTTACAGGAACTGGTAGCTAATTGAGTAAGCATACACCTTATTAAGTAAAGGAGATGTTATAGGAAGTCGGTCGAGCACATCCAAACATCTAATGATATAAGAAGTGGGAATGGTAGGAGCGCCTACTTGAAAGATTCTTATATCTGACATATAACTAGAAGCGAAAATAACATCTAAAGCATTCAAATAGGAGCATTTTCGCGCCATGCGTGTCACCATTTCGCCAATGCCTTCATGAATATCCGATGCTCTTGGCCAAATCTGGTATGGAATAGAGCCTCATCGATAAATAATATGACTTCAATCCGAAAGAAAATCTAATACTTGAAATGGCAAAGAAAAGGAAGTGAAGCTTTTTGAATTAAGTTGAATTAAATTGAATTAACTTGAATTAAATTGAATTAAGTTGAATTAAATTGAATTAAGTTGAATTAAGTTGAATTAAGTTTCACAGGATTGCTTTTTTATCTTCATAATTGTGAGGTTCTTCGGCACTCTTGCAAATGATTGAAGATAAGTTTTATGATTATAAAAATTGGCTGGAGAGCGAGAAAATTAAAATAGAGGGAGAGCCGGAGAGAAAGAGGGAGGGGGGAGAGAAGAGAGAGAGAAAAGAGGAACAGAGATAAAGATAGAAAAAAGAGATAGAGATACAGAGATAACTCTGGTCTCTGCTGATGAATGGTCTATTCAGATGACTCCCCACGTGAGAACATTCCGTTAAAATTATATACTTATATGTATGAAGGATCTACGTATTTTTTAAGAAGGAAAAAATAGCCTTAGGTAAGATAAGGATTAGAAACGACCGAGTAAAATACCACCAACCAGAAATTTTTTGCTTGTTCAGAAATTAGAAAAATTATAACTTAGTTATTATTATTTTCAACCACGCAGTTTTAACTCGATCTTCTTAAAACTCTCCAATCTCAGCAAATAAACGAGAAACCAAACATAACCAGCTTTTGGTAGTGGAAGATGTTGATATTGTTTATTTAACCACAGTACATATTTCTGTTTGTAAAACTAACTTTCTGTTACAAATTTCACATCGAAGTTTCAAAAGAGGAACTGTTATTAAATAGAACTAGAAATTTTTCTAAAGTTTCATACCAGATACATATAGAGTTGTTTGAAATTAGTTTTTAATTCATTTTAGTGCGATTAAAGTGCCGGCCAAACTACCTTAAAACCTTTTTAGTGCGATTAAAGTGCCGGCCAAACTACCTTAATTCATTTTAGTGCGATTAAAGTGCCGGCCAAACTACCTTAAAACCTTTTTAGTGCGATTAAAGTGCCGGCCAAACTACCTTAATTCATTTTAGTGCGATTAAAGTGCCGGCCAAACTACCTTAAAACCTTTTTGTTGCAAAAATTATCTAGTCTCAAAATCATACATTTTCAGGAGTTAGACTTCAGGAGTATTGATTTGAGGTTGAATGAAGTATAGCAACACAACTGGCTCTATTGCATGTCAAGACTTGTTTAACCAGATTTTCTCTCCCAAAAGACCGAAGTTTAAACATCTCGCTTCTTGCAAAAGAGCAAGAATACACGACTTATTCATGCGTTCTTGTTAAAGTTGCTTTCAACATACAATTTAAACACGCCCTTACTTGCCAAGGGACGAAACATTGCCCTCTCTTGAGGTGGAAGACAGTAGAAAACCGATTTAATGAATATCAAAGGAAGATAAATGAAATTTTTTATCGAAACTTCTCATGAATGACAAAATAACTTTAAAATTGTGCGAAATATGATCACTAATATCACTAATGCCCCACTGAGAGGAAATCCTCTGGAAAACGAAGGACGGAGGGTTCGGTCTCTGCCCAATGCAAATTTTCACTAGTTTTTAAAAGCATTGTCAGTTCCTCTGCTCAAAAGTAGCAAAAATCGATTAACATCTTCTCAATATTACGAAACTGTGAATAAATTTCTGATCTACGTACGTAACTACCTACATAACGAGATAATTTATAAAGAATGTAAAGCGATTAAATGAGTAATTGAACTAACTTTGAGTTAAAACTCTTAAGAGATTACTTTAATTTTTTCTAGATAAGTTTTATAGCAAGTTTTCTATAAAACCATCTTAACGAATTTCTAAATTTCTGTGTTTTTCCGTCCTATGTGTGGTTTTGATTGATCTAAATATGAAGCAAACTAACTTTAAGTCAATCTTTCTAAATAAAATTGTAATTGTGTGACATCGTATAAATTATCGCGCTTCTTTTCTAAGGTGTTGAAAATAGAACAAAAAAAGAAAAAAACTTCAGCACGATAAGTCACATAAGCTCAAGCAGCTCCTTTTTAATTCTGAAAGATAGGAAGAAAAACAAATCCCGATTAAGTCTTGAGTCCTTTACATAGTATAGAGAAGGTTCTTTTCGTGTGCCAGGAGGTGCTTACTTTTCGATTTGACCTACTACACCTAAAAAGGCATTCTAAATAATGTATTCCCACACTCCTATTGTGAGTAGTGAAACTTTAAGGTGGTCGGGAGAAAACACGCGGTTTTTTCAGAACATTTAAACAAGTATTGATTGACGGTGAACATGGATGTTTTCATGTATTGATTGACGGTGAACATGTATGTTTTCATGTATTGATTGACGGTGAACATGGATGTTTTCATGTATCAACAAAACAATTCATCATTGTTAATCTATTTCTTCATAAAATTAGAGAACTTTCCAAGTTCTCATATTTCAATTTTTTTCTCAAACAACCTAAAACAAATCTATGGAACATTTTTCATTACCTTTTTCATTATTTTTGAAAGAGAAAGAGAGAAACAAAAAATAGAAAGAGAGTAAGAGAGACAGAGAGAAAAAAGATATAAAGAGAAAGAGGAAGCATGAGAAGAAAGGCGGAGGGAAAGAAAAAAGAGAAGTATGTGAACTGACCTTTCCGGTAGCTGTGTACATATAAGTAGCTTGCTACTGAAACAACATCCCAGAAGATCCATTGAAAGCAATTTTATGTCAGAGAGGCAAATGGGAATGCATGACATCTTCAGGAGTTCGGCTGTTCCAAGTATCAATGCTGACGTTTTGAGTGGATGAAAAATAGATACAAAGGCGAACAGAAAAAGAGAAAAAAGAGAGAGATAGTGAAAGAAACAAAGAGAGAATGGAAGTATATCTGCTCTTGAAGTTTGCTCTAAAAGTTGTTATTTGTGCTGAATCAGGCTCACATACCCCGCAAGTGAAATTCCCATTTATACTAATCGTTATTCGAAATATCACACAATATCAGATAGGCTTCACCAGAATTCGACGACGTCATGTTAGGAATGACTTCTTTGACCGACTTTCAATTTAACTCCCATGTAATCACCGAATGGCAAAAGTATGCAATTTTTAACATGGGATCGAGCCCGACTGTATGATCCTTACCAGCGCGAAACTGTTTCTTTTCAAGCTGCCCATTAGTGAGATATATACATATACGCACCATTATACATACACGAAATGAATACTAGAGCACGTAAAAAAGTTTCGCCAAAACTTCAAAAAATATTACTAACAGAACAGTAATATTTTTCTATGTGACTTGAGTTTTCGAACGGTTACGCAGCCCTTGCAGTTAATTTTCAAGAACAAACTTGTTTTGATTTCCAGTTATACTCTAATTTAACTCCCAACTATGATATATTTCATTTTTACTTTTTGGATCTCGATGTACGTACGCTTCTCACAGTATTACATGGTTTCTGCCCATAATTTTGTAAAAAGGTTGTGATAGCTCAGTCGGTAGAGCACTAGACTATTAGTCTAGCAAGTCTGTAACCGCGGGGTATGGTTGCTATGCCGATCTGCACAAGAGCGGTTGTTACAGCTCCTCTCTCAGTTTTGTTCAGCTTATCAGCATAGTTGAACTCAGTCTCTAGCAAAATTTGGATACCTTTGCTTGATAAGCATCTGCCACCATAGAACAAGACACGGAAAAAAGTCCACCGGGCGGGACCGAACCCAGCCAGTTGGCTTTGTTTGATGTCGCCTAGTGAACTAGCTTTTTTCCGTGCGATATTCTAACCAATTTTCTATTATTATTTCAATATTAATTTCCATATTTCCCAAACATCAAAACTATAAGGTGGAGAACCCGATAAAAAAAGGCCTCTGAGCCTCACGTCTTAGTTGTCTAATTGGTAACATGCTCACACTCTCGGTCAGAAATTGGTAGCATGCTCGGATTCTCGGTCAAAGAATGGTAACATGCTCGGATTCCCGGTAAGAGAATGGTAACATGTTCGGATTCCCGGTCAGAGAATAATAGCATGCTCGGATTCCCGGTCAAAGAATTCTAACATGCTCGGATTCCCGGTAAGAGAATGGTAACATGCTCGGATTCCCGGTCAGAGAATGGCAACATGCTCGGATTTCCGTTCAGAGAATGGTAAAATGCTCGGCTTCCCGGTCAGAGAATGGTAAAATGCTCGGATTCCCGGTCAGAGACTGGTAACATGCTTGGATTCCCGGTTAGAGAATGGTAACATGCTCGGATTCCCGGTCAGAGAATGGTAACATACTTGGATTCCTGGTCAGAGAATGGTAACATGCTCGGATTCCCGGTCAAAGAATGTTAACATGCTCGGATTTCCGGTCAGAGAATGTGGAATAGTCTTGTTGTAGTATAATTCAACCATCACGTGAACTACTTTTCAAAAGATCATAGTTGCATCTTATTCCAACTTCGAATGAGTTTAATGTCCTCATGGCTGACACTCCCTCATGGCTCGCTACTCCCGAATCCATTAGTGAAAGATTAAAATTTTAATCTTCTTTTATTATTGATGATAATTTAACTCCTTATTTCAATCCTTCTTTTCCGAATTGTAATCTTGAAAATGATGAAATGCTGTTTCCTAGACATCTCATTTGCTCTTTGATTGAAAAATGGAAGAATTCTTCTTTCAAAACTCCAGACAATCTCAATATATTTTTCATCAAAAAACTAGCTGTTCCTTTAGCTATACCTCTAGAGATAATATTCAATGAGTCATTCAGTCGGAGTCAAGTTCCTGACAAATGGCGTCATTCCCTAGTGACTCCTGTTAAAAAGAAACCACCTTTTTGCCAGCCCAGTAACTATCGTCCTATTTCGATAACTTCATTCTTCTGTAGAGTATTTGAGAAGATTCTTGCCAGTTACATTTGTTTTTATTGTGAATCGAATGAGATAATACCTGATGAACAATATGGTTTTAGAAGAAAACGTTCAATAGAGCAATTGATGTTATTATTTTTAGATTACTGTAGTAATGAAATAGACAGAAAACGTTTTATTGATGTTATTTACTTTGATTTTGCCAAGGCTTTCGATAAGGTCTCTCATACTAAGTTAATACAAAAACTAAAGGGGTATAATTTTCCGATAAAAATAGTAATGTGGATTGAAGCATACCTGAGTAACAGAACCTTTCAAGTTAAAGTAAATGATTCTTTATCTGAGTCCCTTCCCGTCATTAGCGGAGTACCCCAAGGTAGTGTATTATGTCCACTTTTGTTTATAATATACACCGCTGATATAGTAAACCAATTATTGACTTAGATTGTCAAATAATGTTGTACGCAGGTGATATGAAAATCTTTAGATCTTTCAAGAAATCAGACAATCATCAAACCTTACAGCTCGCCATAGACTTTGTGAACGAATGGTCGAACACTTGGCAGCTCAGTTTAGCCCTAAGAAATGTTCATGCTTAAGAATTGGTTACATCAGAAGCCCTCACTATCCGTACTCCCTCAATTGTATCCCAATACCTTACGTTTATAGCGTTCGCGATCTCGGTTTCTTAATTGATCCAAAGCTATCTTTCAGCAAGCATTGTTCTTCTATAGCTAAAAAAGCTCTTACTAAAGCTTATCTCACACTAAAAGTTTTGAAATCAAAAAATGCTGATGTTTTAACTAGAGCTTATTCTATATACATACGATCGATTCTTGAGAACTGTACACCAGTTTTCTCCCCATATCTCAAGAAAGATATTAAGGCATTAGAAAAGGTACAGAACTATTATACTCGCCGAGTATACAATCGCTGCTTCAATACCCCCTACAGTCACATGCCTTCTAATAAAATAAGAAACTCTAAGCTTAGACTTCAGACCTTAAGTAAGTAGTAGGAGGGAAACGAATGATTTTCATCTTTTAAACAAGCTTATTTCTGGTAGAGTAATTCTTTCTCAAAAAAGACGAAATTTTTATAAATTAAATGTTTCCACGACTCGAGGCTCAAAATTAAAAATTCAATATAAAACTCCTCGCACTAATTGTAGGAAGTCTAGTTTCGCTATAAGATCCGCTCGATTGTATTTATAGACGCTCGGATTCATTGTTCAGTTTCATTTGTGTTCTTTGTTTCAGTTTCATTTTGTTTTTAATTTGTTTTTGTATAATATATGTATCCACCACGTGATTCTTTTCACGTAATAAAAAGTTCAAAAAGTTAAAAAAATCGAGGAGTTGTAACAACCATTGAAATTATTTTCTCGCTGTTAAATTTAAATACTTTTGCAAGACTTTTGCAATAGACATATCTCATAAACTTCGTTTTAAAATCCCTCAATTGTAAAACTTGTATTGACTTTTAAAAGAATTCATACACACTGCTCCACCGTAACTATATCTCTTCATCTCTTTTTATAGAGAAGTCCACGCTTCTAGTTTCCCTTTTACTGCAAAGATTATTGAACTCTTCCCATTCTCCCTGTGCGTGGAATCAATGAATGAATGAAAAAATGTGCATTAAATCATCAGCATAAGGATCCAATCATTACTTAAGAAGCAACATACAACTATTTCTAGCATAGAACTTGGATGAAATTAGCTTGAAGACATGAAAAAAGCGTTGAAGATAACAAGAATCAGAAAAGAGAGAAATGCTTCTCAAAAACCTTTAATTCGATTTTTTACTTGTAAACGCGTCTTCATGATGCGTGAATTCACCTGAAGACTACAGTGTATGTTCTTTCTCTCTGTGCATCTCTCTCATTCTCTTTCTTTTCTCTTTCTTACTTCCTCTCTCTCTCTCTTCTTCTTTCCATCTCTCTCTCTCTAATTCTTTTTTCTCTCTTTTAACTCATTCTCTAACAAACTGAATCATTAAGTTAAAAAATGATATGAAGACATGCACGATGTTATCCCTGAGAGGAAATTGGTAATAAGATTTCCGTTATAAGTTTTCCTAACAACCTCAGGGACAATCTTAGGGGGACCAACAACTCTAGAGACAATCTTTCGCTTCACGCAGCTAAAAACCTTTAAAATAATGAGCTTTTAGAGCATCAAACCTCACAAATCTTCAAAGATACGTGGCTCCATTTTCGACTCGCTTCTCCCAAAGACGTTCTCAATTCTTGAACTTTTCGGAACTACGAGGTTGAGACTCTATGCGATCTACAAAGACTCTTCAGAGGGCAATACAAAAATACCAATCAATAATTTGCTTGTTGAATGCAATAACTTTAGTACGGCTCAAGCGAAGAATTCCTCCCGTTCATTGCAATTTTTTTCACATATCGAGCATATATTTACATTGCTTCTGGCGAAAAATTTGAAATCGTGGGCAGCAGAGCTTGGATTGAAAGCGCTTCATATTCCGTCACCTTCAAGAGTGAGCATTTGAATGAATTTGAAAACAAATTCTGCGGCCTGAAATTTAGATTTAAAAAGTTTTCGCGCTAGCAGAGTACGAAATTAGCGATGAGCACTAAACTTCTTGAGACTGGATGTCTCATACCCTGTTTGACTCCATGTCTTTGCTCTTATAACATGAGAGCCGCATGCAGAGTCACGGATCAAAATCTAGGGTATATTATAGTAGCCTATCATATTCTAGCTCTAAAAAATTCTAAAAGTATGCGGATGAGTTTTTAAATATCTTGAAGAACATGGTATCTGATTTTTAAAAAAATACAGCTTTTAGTGATACAAGCTTATTAATAGGTTATAATGCCAAAAACCTGCAAAGCCTCACATAATTGAACACCAGAGTATCCGTTTGGTAACTCGGTAGTCGCGGGTTCGGTATCAAAGCTGATCGGTACAAGAGTGAATTTTTCTTCTTAATTTCAAAAAAAAGTTTTTCATCAACCTTCGCTTATTATTCTTCGCCCTATCAGCTGAATAGAATCCATAACAGGAATTATACTCATCGATACTTTAAACGATAGAATGATCCACATTCTTTCCTTTCTAGAGTAATTGCTTTATGGAATAAAGTTACAGATAATTTAAAAGAGATTCAAGATATCGAAGCATGCGGCAAGGCACTAGAAGAAATCGACCTCTCGAATTTCATAACCCTACCGAACTTTCTGTTATCAACAGCAAGAGTGGACACCAACGAAAATATATTGTCTTATTCCCCATTTTTTCCCTTCCTATTTCTTAAATCCATATAAGCGGTGGCCTCACAAGCTGTCCTTTGGTAATAAAGAATTTCGATTTCGATGCTAACCATCGAAACTTTATTTGGCATTACCATGCTTTTTAACTTTCATAGTTATCGCTCTTACTGTTCAGAAACATTAATACTGGTATAGTTGTGTAAATATTATTCATTTTAAATTGCGCTTTTTGTTTGCGATATTCCACAGAAAGCAAATAAAACAAAATAAACAAAATACATAATTACAAATAAAAAAGAATAAACAAAATACAATTTTTTTATAGCTAGTGCTGCTTCAAAACTTCGCAGTCGAATGCAAAGATAGTGTATATATTTTGAGTGGCATAAAACGTTTTGCGTCTTCAAAAAATTAAAAGGCAAACGAGTAACTTGCGTAAATGTTTGTGAATTTGTAAAATATACTGAATATACGAACCAAAGTATATACATCAAAACTGTGTGTGCAGAACAATAGAATCGGAAATCCCATTCTCATTTTTTGAGCATTTGAAAACAAAAAGTGTGCAAAAACAGTTTTGTAGAATTCAGTTTTCTTTTTAGAAACTTTTTAAAACAATTGGAAATTGTTTCGAGTTGCAGTCATCAAAGGAACTTTTTCTAACTCAGAGAAGTGTTTGAATTGTGGTTATATCCACTATACTAGACATATGAACTGAATTACATCGACATAGATATAATCTTCAAGGAGTTTTATTGTGACCACTCAAACAAAAGAAAGTCTACGGAGTGAGAAAAACCGAACCAATTATCTTTGTCTGCCCAGGAGTACGAGCGCCTTGACTATTTGATTTCTCTTTTTTGTTGCTTTCTTTAGATTATTCCCCTCCCATACCACCTTAACTTATATTTGGAAAACTCGGGAAGAGATCGCAAGGCTGCTTCACGTCCACTTTCATCGGCAGCACATACCCTTGGGCCCTGTTCACGGCGTACCTGCAGTGTTCCTCCTCCACTGTGATCCGTCTCAGAATACAGACGATGCCGGGGCTTGGCAACCCCCGAGTGTACAATGTAACAGTGGTCCTTGGGTATTCCTCCGCTTCTATTCTCCTTCAACTACTTATGAAGGAAGACAACGAAGTCCCATCTTCAGCCCTCCTCTCTCGCATCCCCTTGCTTTCTCACTAAGTTATTGTTCTTTTTAGAAGTTTTAATGCTGTTCTTGCCTCTTTACTGTGACCTTGTGATGTAATGTCTGTTTTTTTGTTCTTCTCTCCCTTTGTGGGAAGTGCGTTCTAATTATTATTTGTTCTCTCGACTCATTTTAGTGTCACACCTAATGGTGTAAATGAATAAATTAAATAAATAATCTACCGAGGCCACATTGCCAATCTGTGGCGTCATGACTTTAAAATCTGGAACTTTTTTGTTGGTATTTGTTGCTCTATTGTTTTATCATCAAGAAGTAAATTATGTGCTAACTTATTTATTTTGACAGAGAGGATATCAGATACATGAGGGAGACAGCGAGGAACTTAACGACTTGGCTCGTAACTATGCGGTTGCATTTCAAAAGTCTCGGTAGACTGCATATCGTATACACCTTATCTTTTCAAAGAGTTCTTATTAGAAAAACTGAAAAAAGAAAATTCGAGGAATGAAGATAAATCATTTATCATAAATGAGTGTGGAAAAATCGGAAAGGATAGTAATTATACAATACAAGATTGGTTTAAAAAAATTTGATGAATCTGGAACAGAGACTTTTATTGACAATAATCTGTTGTTTTTTGTCATATGTATCTCCGTGTAAATAACTTTTTTTAGAAACATGATTTTAATATTTCTCAGCTTTGGCAGCCCAGCAACAACGAGGACGATGTTTTCGTTCAGAGTGCATTTCACGGAAGCGCGTTTTACAAAAAAATCGTAACCTGTCACACATTCGATGTGGCACTAAAAATTCTGTTTTCTCACCAGTTAAGAAAGTTGCGAAAGCGACCGGAACCTTGAAACTCACCTTCGGACGACAATAAGAAAATATGTATAAAAAAAACAAGACACGAGCAAACGAAACAATAAAACAGTAATATAATTATTCATTATGGGCCTGAGCGACAGAAGAATGAGATGGAAGGACTACTTTGTCAGAGCCGTTAGTCCCCAATTCCTAAGGAAGGCAGAGAACGCTGAGGAGTGGAGTCGTCACATGTCGCAACAGATCCCTTAATCGATGATGTTATATTACCGATGTGGCTTGCTGATCTTGATAAAGCGTTTAAATTGAAATTGAAAAATGGGCCTTTAACAAGTGCCACAAAGGGACACGATGTGATTTGACACTTGAGCCACACTGAAAATAAATGTGGTGAGTTTTGCAAAAGCAATTTAGCAAATCATAGAAAATGTGCAAACATCTATGTTTTAGAGTCAATTTTCGTTTTAAGTTGCTTTGTCGCTCAGAAAATGCGCATTTTTTTAATCGACTCAAACCAAAGCATTTTACATAGAGAAATTTCGAATGAAATTCTGTTTCGACTGAAAATATGAAATAGATTCAATTAGTGTCTGTAGACATACAGTACATCATCCTTTTTTGTCGAGCTGCTTTTTCTCTCTGCACGATTTGTGTGCTTCAGTCCCATTTTTACTGTAAAGTTGAAATACGTCCGTTTGTGAACAAATGATTCTCCGTCGACAGGAACATCATCACTGCTTTTGACCAGAGAGGTTGGCAACTTGAATTATGAGTTGTTAACACGATCATGTAGTTTTCTTTTTTTCTTTTATTTATTTCTTCGCTTCTTACTCAATGTCATAGACATGAAGTGCCATTACTCATACGAATAAACACAGTTCTGTATAACAAATGTTCAATTCCTGAGGAGAGATAACTTGGAACATGGAGAAACGAGAATGTAGAGTATGGATTGGAAGATACGGTCTCAAGGGATCCAAATCCTGCAAGAGACTGAGCTCAACCATGCTGATGAGTGGAGGAAGAAGAGTGGAGGTAGGGAAACAGCCGCTCTGAGAGAAAGAGAGCTCTCAGGCTGATAGTCTAGTGTGAGACCGATTGAGATATCGCATGTGATTATGTAGCGTGTTAAGTATAATAGTGCAAGTTACAAAACCTCTCGAAAAAATCGTTTTTCATTAGGTCACTTTCTGGTTTAGAAACAGACGTCATATGAATAAACATTTATTTAATCGATTTTCTATTATTTAGTGAATCATCATTTTTTCACTTTTGAACGATGATTTTTTTATTTGTCGTTGTTTGTTCCAATCATCATCACGACTTTTACTATTTTTAAAACCCTACCCACCACCATTTTATTACAAATTTTCCACGGAGAAACTTTTCAAAGCTATACCTATACCTGCCGCGCCTTTAATCTACTCAATGGTGAGATGAGAGGTCGCATGATCCATTTTCTACATCCAGCTATCCTTTAATGAATGGGATCATCGTATCAGTGTTATTATAACTGAAAAAATTGAGATGCGATTATCGCTCTCGGACCTCTCGCGCGGCAGAATGGAATGATCCGTGAACTATGCGATGAAATGGAGAGAGAAAGTGAAACAGTACGTAAAAGTAGGAGAAGAAAGGATTTCATATCCTGTATACCTTTCCAAATTAAAATAGTGCTCAAAAGAACCTACCGTATTTAGTGCTTTTTCGTAATCTAGTAATGAAAATTTAATATACTAAACAAACAAACGCACAAGTTTGTTTATTAACTTTTTAATTATAATTTTTAAATAAGTTGTTTGAAATATATATTATTATTGAGTGGTATTATTCTGCGCAAAAACATTAGATAAATTGAAACTTGATGAGTTTATTAGTTATTTTTGTTGTTTTTTCTCAATTTTTACGTACAATTTATAGTTCTTTGATGCCTAAGCAGTAGCAGATTTGCGTGGTTTATTGTTGTTTTCATCTCGAGTTTTTTTGTATAATATATCTGCTTATAACCAATTTCGCCTGCTTTCCAGTTTCGAGTCCGTGCGTTTATCTCGAGGCCCCAACACTCCAACAAGTTAGTTTTAAAAAATAAATGTTTTAGTCGAATGTGGGCACTGCTTTCAATTTTTCACAGACAAAATTATTTTACCTTTACGCTTAGGCTTGGTAATTTTATGCTAACGAGACCGTACGGCTTAGGTAGAGACCATAACGTTACGGCTTAGTCTGTGAAAAATTGAAAGCAGCGCCCACTTTCGACTAAAACATTCAAGTTTTTTAACTAACTTGTTGGAGTGTTGGGGCCTCGAGATAAACGCACGGACTCGAAACTGGAAAGCAGGCGAAATTGGTTATAAGCCGATATATTATACAAAAAAAATCTGAGATGAAAACAACAAATAACCACGCAAATCTGCTACTGCTTAGGCATCAAAGAATGATAAATTGTACGTAAAAATTAAGAAAAAAACAACAAAATAAACTAATAAACTCATCAAGTGTCGATTTAACTAATGTTTATGCGCAAAATAACATCACTCAATAATAATATATATTTCAAATAACTTGTAATAAAAAAAACTGTAATTAAAAAATTAATAAACAAACTCGTGTGTTTGTACACTACAAAAAAAATTTCACGCGCTGAAAATCTTACGCGTTTTCAGGTTTGAATCAAAGGCACTTCCGTGCAAGACAAATTCTGTTATTGGCAAACAGATGAGCATACCGATATTGTGATCTTTTTTTAAATCAACGAGATCATCTCTGCGATGATCTAATCTCGTATAGATTAAAGGCGCGGTAGATTTATGAATTGTTTTTTCTTCTGCTGTTTCAGTGAATTTTTCTTCTTTCCAAGAATGATTTTCTCACTTCAATTGTTAGAGTGTCACGCTTATGTACTTATTCCACATATGCCTTTACGTTGATGCATTAACACAATGCAATAAACATATCATATGAGCCCTCAAATCGTAAACTTCATTCGTTGTTCTCTCGACGCTTCTTTTTTGAGAATTCCTTTTTTGTTTGTTTGTATTTTTGCCCTTTTTCTTATTTTATCATTAGGAATGTTTGACTTTTCTGTATGTTTTAAACAATAGAACTATTTTGAGTTTTTTCTTATCTTCAAATGACTTTGCTTTGAATTTAATTTAATTATTCTCCAGCCTTCCCTTCTTTATTTTTGGCCCCACGAAGTGAAAGAAGCACCCAATCCGTATGAAAATTGTGCAACTGGGAAAAATGGAGAAGGAACAGGAAAGTATAAAACAGTACAATTTATAATTCTTCTCCCCCTCACTTCTTTTTCCACCATATAAAACTTAATATTTGATCCACATCTACGCAACAAGCAAAAAAAATTAGAATCAAAACCAGAAAGATGACGAAAACGTGTGATAGGCATTTAAAAAAAATAAATGTAAATTATTCAAAAGAAGACTAAATTTCGAAGCTAACTGAAGAATGGAAATTGTAACCAAGCAAATTGAAGATTCTCTCTTAAAGCAAATGAAACTTACCCTAATGCGGAATGGATAAATTATCAAAACCAAATCAATTTTTTCTCTATCAGGAGAAATTTCCGTGACTGGATTGAAAATACTCCTTGAGCGGGGTTTGAAATTTTTTTGAACGGAGTTGTTGTTATTGATCGCTTTATAATCAATGTCATAGACGCGCCATAATTCATGAAATTCATCTCAATCTGGAGACTATATTAAAGTGGAATGGAGGCTCTTTCTGGAAGAAAGGAAGAAAGATCTTTAGCAGAATGAAAACTGTTCAGAATGGTAAGAAAATATAAAGATTTTACGTAAGTGTAAGTATAGTTTTTGAAGCGGATGGAAAAATTTTCCTAAGCAGTGCGGAAACGCTTGCTAAACGGAGTGGAAACTCTTCCGCTTGCTAAACGGAGTGGAAACTCTTCCGCTTGCTAAACTGAGTGGAAACTCTTCCGCTTGCTAAACAGAGTGGAAACTCTTCCGCTTGCTAAACGGAGTGGAAACTCTTCCGCTTGCTAAACGGAGTAGAAACTCTTCTTATATGGACTAGAGACTTTTTCCATGCGGAACGAATATTTTATTCAAAATGAATAAATTTTCTCCTTATTAAGAAATTTTACTATTAGTGGACTGAAAGGGTTCCAAATCTTCCATTGCGGAATGAATCCTCTATCTAAGCGGAAATTGAGACTACTCCTAAGCGATTTAAAGACTCTTCCTAAACAGAATGAAGATTCTTCATACAGAAATAGAGTGGACTTCAAATCAGCGGAATGAAACGGAATGGAGACTGATTATTTGTGGTTCAAGACTCACTTAGTAGAATGAATAATCTTCAAAAAAACACGCTCACAAAGAAGCAAAAAAAGCTCTCAAAGCAGACAAAGTCCATTGAGAACTTGCTGATGTTCTTTGTTGAGGCTGCCAAATGAGGAAAAGGCTGTAGAACATTCCAGTTAACACATAATACTCTTTCATAAACCTTCTTTGGATATCTCGTTTCTTTACTTTCTCACTTTCTTATACTTTTCTTGCTTTTTCCGGTCTTTTTTAAAAGAGAGGAAACGAGGGAAAAATAACCCAAACCAAAAAAATTTTTTAACACTTAACTAGTTCAGTAAATCAAATCATTGAATTTTATTTTGACAAGTTTGTATAAAAGGATTTCAAAATAAGGTAGCTGGTTAAATATTATGGCTATTATGGCCAAAAATATATTCCTTTAATGAACGGGTAAGTGAGTTGATGACTTTTTTAGATATGCCGTACACAAAATTATTAAATATCGACGAAGAGACTCTCACTTCTAGATTTGGAGGGTACTTCAGCTTTTGATTATTCTCTCATCAACAAAACATTAATATCTTGAAAGAAGGACGACCTTTAGTTGTGATTTCATGCTAATTTGTTCATTCCACCCTGCTGGAGATGCAAAGTATAAAAGGCTATGAGATTTCTTTAACATGTTGAGGTGTATGACTTTTAAGCATCAAAAATCGCATCCGCTATAACTTGACTCCATTTGAATACCTTTCCAAAGATTAAGAATAACTCTTTCATATTTTTTTGTTAAAAACTCCAAAATCGCAAAGTTTCTAGCCATAAACAAATATCGCTTCACCCTTTACGATTATAAAAAGGGCGGGGCCTAGTGCAACATTAAAATGTGAAACATCTTGAATAATTTAGATGCGTATATCGCGATGTATGTAAAGTTCTATTAGATACTGCCCTATCGGAACCAAACTACGGAGAAGCTCAAGAGTATTCAAGTTCAATTCATCGCTATACCATTATAGAATTAACTGGATTTAGATTTTGGAACAAACAAATATTGCGCGAAAATAAGTTATTTGCGTAGAAAAGCTTCTTTTTTGTCGAATAGACCATGAACACCTGGGGCCGTATTCAGAGATCTAAAATGAACTCAGGGGTAAATTATACCCTAGTATATTGTAGACCTAAGTTCAACTCAGTTTCAGAGACAAGACGGGTGAGAGCGTCTCAGCTTTCCTACTAAACTTTAGTATAATTTTACCCTGAAGTCAACTCTCTGAATTCCATTTTGGCGAGACTACAACTTAGTATAAAGTTTACCATAAATTTTAGTATAAATTTTTGTCTCTGAATGCGGCCCCAGATTGCAGACCGGGTTATACTGAAATGCTCCTTTTTTCTCAAAACATTACTTCTTACGATGAAAAACCGATAATCTCGTCACTATCCTCTAATTTCATTTCACTTTATTTCATTTCTTAATTCCATGGACATAAAATCATCGAAGCATAACGAAGCGCAATATAATATTGTATGGACTTTCTTTGTAGTGGGGGCTGGGAGGGCAAACGGTCATTAAAAATATACAATAGTATTAAAGCAAGCTCAATCATTAACAAGTGGCTTAGGAAGCATCTTTTCCTTAGGAAGGCAAAGCAATTGTTTCTTGAAGACAGTGCTATTCTGTATGCTGACAACTTCGATGGGTCAAGAGTTCCAAACAGACAACTGTCGAGAAACACATGAAGAAATAGTATGTAGAACATTTACCAATGTTATAAGGTGTTGTGACTCGTAATTCGTGAAAACCTCTGTTCAACAAAGGATCTAAACAAATGGATTGTGTATCAAGCTTGCAATTTCTGTGTTCACATTTATGAATGAACAAAGATCAATGAAAAAAACAAAAGAATAATGAAAGGATGAAAAATGAATAATACAATACAAAAGAAAATTTCATAAAGGATTTGTGGGAACAAAGAATGCTCATAGTTTCGTTGATTTATCGAGATTCCAGGGACCAAAATCTAAAGTATTCACGAAGTTTATAAATTAGTGAACTTCATATTCATAAATGTTTATGAGTGCTCTCCTAATCTTTCCCGTAAATATTGTTTACGAAAAGCCCACTTTCAAGTATTTTCTTCTTTTATATAGGTTTACGAATGTTGTTTACAGTCGCGGAATTGAAAATTCGAGTCTCCGCACTCTTTTTTTGTTTTGTCTGCTTATTTTGGCATCCGTATTTTTGAAAGAAATGGTTACTTAGTTGCATTTTCGCTCCAGTTCGTCTGCAATCTTTTCAATCACTGCCTGTCTGCATTTATGTGTGTGATTTTTCGCCTTAAATCAGTTTGTGCGCGAGTCGAAAAACCCATTTCAGATTTTGTTATCTTATGGTTTATTTGGTTCTTTTCTATTTAAGAGGAGGGGATGCACTTCACTTCGAAGGAGAAAAAAAATAAACAAATTCGAACGAGAATAACTTAAAACAAAGGAGAACCAAAATCAAAGAAGTAGAAGAAACAAAGTGAAGAAGAAAAAAAAAAGAAGAAAAAACGAGAAGAAATAACTCAACAAAAAAAGAATAAACGAGAAGAAGAAAAATAAATGAATAAAAGAAGAAGAAAAAACGAGAAGTTCTTTGAGTGAAACCTAAAAACCTTTTTTATTCTTCAAATTTTCAGCCGTAATGAAATTCATCATAGTCTTTTTAATGGCTCTAAGAAACAAAATTTGAATGATTTAAACAAAACAAATCAATTCATCGTAGACAGCTGAAGTAAAAAATGTAGCAAAAAAGGTTTTTTTGTTTGTGAAAACGTTATTTACTTAACTACGAACGACTGGTTGAATTTATCAACAATTGGTAAAAATTATGAAAAAACTTGGTACTATTTATAAAGTTCGTTAACAATTTATAAAAGAACGGTATTTTTACAAGGACTTCCGTGGAAAGTTTTTCGTTAACATTTAAAAAAGTTGCGATTAATTAGAAGTGCATTTATGAATTTTTTAAATCATGCACTTCGTAATTTTTCGTAAAACTCTCAGAAACTCAACATTAAAAATCTAGCTAGTGAATCAGCCAAAGAAAGACCTTGGAGTAATAATATCCGATGGTTTTTCTTATCGTAAACATATACATGAGAAATGTAAAAAAGCCTCTTCTGTTGTGAATATGTTATTAAAAGCGTTCAAATCGCCATCCCTTCCTCTTCTGACTTCTGCCTTTAAAATATATGTACGACCATTATTAGAATATGCTAGCGAGCTCTGGAACCCTACGTCCTCGGGACTAGTGAAACTTATCGAGAAAGTACAACGCTCGTTTACGAGACGAATTCTAGCTAGAGCCGGTCATCCTTTACTTCCGTACTCAGAGCGGCTATTGTTGTTAAAATTTCAAACTCTTGAACACCGTCGAGCCATTGCTGACCTTACTTTCCTTCACAAATTTATCCATGAGAAATGTGACATAGATACTATTCATTTATATAAAATATCAGCTGTTGAACGTTTTTCTCGCCATTCTCATTTATTGCGTCTTATTCCGCCCAATAATATTAATCAGTCTTCCATATCAACATGTGTTTCTCGTCAGTTATCTATATGGAATTCATTGGATTTTGACATCAGAAACGATCCTAATTGCAAGGTATTTAAGAACAATTTACTTAAGTTGCCTGTCAACCTAGTTTTACCAAATAGCTATCAGCTATGAATATATCATCTAGCAATCAGTCAATCATAAACTCGCAACCACGAAAAAAGCTATGAACTGAGCGCGCAAGACAATTCGAATCTTATTCCCGAGATGGGCTGTCGTCATAGGCTTTCTCGGAGGTTCGACGCGTTGATAACGCTAGCTTGAGGCCTCCCAACCTCGTTTACGAGAATAGATAGAACCATACTTCGGTCGCAAGGTTTAGCGGGGGAAAATGGAAAACTCTTATGAATCAATCTCATCTTACAAAACATGAACTTTTTTTTCAATTCGAGTCGTCTAATGAAATTCGTTCTGAAAAAAACAGTTGTATTTAGACTTCCTGTTTAACATTGGAGTGGTATTTGCATAGAAACATAAACACAAACAGAAACGACAGCTCTCAGAACATGTTGAGTAAATAATTCATTTGCTAACCAAGTTCTACGATTTTAGAGAGAGAGAGAAAGAGAGAGAGGAGAGAGTGAGAGAGAAGAGAGAGGAGAGAGTGAGAGAGAGGATAAAAAAGATAGAAAAAGAGAGAAAGATGAAGAAAATGAAAAATATTTAGAATTGAAAAACAAACAAAAAACATTAGAGTTGTTTTCAGCTCTCCGGGGACATACATTTTTTATGGTCTACTCACTGAAATAGAGAAGATGGGAACAAAGAAACGAAGAGGCGTTGGGGCCACGGGAGAAGGATTCCTCCCAAGAAGGTAAAAGCGCCAGGCAAATCAGAATGAATTGTGTTTTGTGTTGTACAACATAACATAATAAGAGAAGCATAGAGGGACTAAGAGAAGGGCTTCTTCTGCAGAAAGATGTGGTCTTGATCAGAATAACTAATTAACACAGAGAAACGAGGCACAAAAGCATGTCAGAAGAAGAGTTGAAAAGAGTAAGTTCGGGAAAAAATAATATTGAATCTAAAATAAATATCAAAAAGAGTGAGAGAGAGAGAAAAACGTAGAAAGATATAATGAGAGAAATCAAGAGAGAAAAAGCGAAATAAAGAAAGATTGCAAGAAAAAACAGACAAAGAGAGAAAAATAGAGAAAGAAAGAGCGTCAAAGATAAAGAGAGAAAGAGAAAGAAGGAGAGAGTACGGAAGAAAGTCCGAACAAGTCATACATTTACATACAACACAAGCTTATACCTATGTAATCCCCAAGATTGCATGATTAGCTTTCTGTGAAGAAATATAATCATCTTCATTTTTCCTGTTTTTTAAAGCTTTGAAAAACACTGAGAATATTTTTCCTAATTTTTTTCCGTAATTTTTAATTTTAGTTTTTTTTAAATTTTATTTTTTAAATACTTTTTTTCGTTCACACTGTCTGGAGTGGCAAATTATGTATTTTCTCTCTGCTCTCATCATTTCTTATGATGGGGAACATACGGAGAACTCGGCTTCTAGGAGAATTTCCCACCTTGGAGCCTTATAGTTACAACCATATACACCCACCTACTCCTTATCGTTATAACCATATACACCCACCAACTCCAACTCTTTCACTTCCAACATCTGCAATTTCTCGATTTTTTATTGCTTCATACCTTCAACATTGAAATAAAGCATTCGAATTGAATTCTGATGAACTAAACTAAATTGATTCAACATTATTTTTCCCTGTCTTAGATTGAGTTTTTCATATATTCAAGGGGCAAAAAAGCAAAAGACTGAGACAGTTTACATCATTTGCTCATATTATTTTGTGTTGCATCATTTAATCTCAATTACCTCTCTTCTCTATGAAAGAAATTTCAGTTCAATATCTACCCGATGAAAATGCTTATCCTCACGATCTATATTTATCCTCACGATCTATATTTCAACCACATTTACGAGTGGAATATAGATTGCACTTTCCAATGAATGATTTGATCAAAGAATGGCGCGATTCGGTACCCCTTGTCGGTTTTTATCTCATTTTACAAAGTTTTCTAGAACTTTATCTACCTTATGTTAGTTTGTTTTCCTTTGTTTGAAAGTTTGGGGAATGATTGATCATTCTCTTCGGTAAATGTCTCTCTCTCTCTCTCTCTCTCTCTCTCTCTCTCTCTCTCTCTCTCTCTCTCTCTCTCTCTCTCTGTTTCTCTATATTAATTTGTCCATGTTTCTATTACTCTATCCCAATCATGCTCATTTCTTCTCATTCTTTCTCTCTCTATACATACTATACCTCACTTTGTATTTTTCTCTCTACTTTTCATAGTAAAGCTGACTCTACCTATTTCTGGCTTTATCTGCTTAAAAATGCTGACACCTTCTTCTCTCTTCTTCTTTTCCTATTGTCTGTCTCTTTCCAAATTTCTAAAGGTTCTCGTTTATATGCGTCACCGTGGTCGATGCTGTAAGGGTCGTTTAAAACTATTCCTGGAGACCGAATGGAGTGGCCGGGAAAAACGTCGTTAAAAAGGCAGAACATAAATGGGAGCAGGGAGGGAAGTGGATTAGCAGGAAAGGAAGCTGAATAATGGTTCAGAAGGGTTGGATAGCAATGAAATGAGAAAAGAGAGAAAGAGGGAGAGAGAGAAAGAGAGAGATAGAGAGAAAGAGAGAGATAGAGAGAAACAGAGAGATAGAGAGAAAGAGAGAGATAGAGAGAGAAAGAGAGAGAAAGAGAGAGATAGAGAGAGAGAGAGAGAAAGAGAGAGAGAGAGAGAGAGAGAGAGAGAGATTGAGAGAGAGAGAGAACGAATACAGCGCCGAGGAAGAAGCCGATTTCGTGTGCCCCCGCATAAGAAGGAGAATACGACCCTTCTATGACACCCAATTAGCAAATTGTTTTCTCTTACACTTATGGTATGAGAAAAAATGTTAGGAGAAAGAGAGAGATAAGTTAAGATTAAAAAAAGTAAGGGGAAGGAAAAGAGAAAGGAAGGTAGAGAGAAAGAGAAAAAGAGAGGGTAAGGGAAAGAGAGAGCACTGGATTAGCTCAACGGTATGATTTAGAAAATGATATGAGAAAGCGATATGTTCTACTTGACAAGTTATGAAGAGGTCAATTAGAAAGCTGCGTGCGAGAGAAAAGTAGGAAGAAACTTGGAGAAAAAAGAGAAAAGTAGGAAGAAACTTGGAGAAAAAAGAGAAAAGTAGGAAGAAACTTGGAGAAAAAAGAGAAAAGTAGGAAGAAACTTGGAGAAAAAAGAGAAAAGTAGGAAGAAACTTGGAGAAAAAATTATAACTTGAATAGTTTAGAGAAAAGTTTCCTACTTAGAAAACGGTATATATATCAAGGTTGATAAGGAAAACAAACCGACAAGAAAAAAGAAGAGAGGAAAGAGATACTAGAAAATAATTAGAGAGGAAGAGACAGAGAGAGGAAAACATAGAGACGAAAATCCTTACTTTTTTGTTCACAGTAAAAAAAATGTGATGGGACTGTGAAGTATCAGATTCCCTTTATGCTTCTTGTTAATCCATTCAGTGCTTTTAACCTCAAGAGCCTTTTAATGTCATCACATACGACCATTACCAGGGGTATCAAAAAGTACAAGGACGTCTGGGTGCATCTGATAAGATGCTTCCATCCTCATAAATCCACCTAATTGATCTCGAATTAGCTCAGACTTGTTAAAACATTGCTTCGCTAACATCACTTCAAATATTCGAATGTTAAGAAAAGAAAACTCTCACTCGTGTTTTCAACATCTGTTCAACTATTGTATTGTGCCTCCTTAGTTTCAAGAGTGAAAACTTCATAATATTTCCGAATTTCATTTTTTAAAGACAATATACAAAATGAGTCTTGAATGACAGGCAGAGCGCTTTTGAATGATTAAATAGAATCATGCAAAGCTTTCAACGAAGACTTTCTATATCGGAGGAATCGGAAAGGGGAAAATTCTTTGAATATTTTGAATTACAAATGAAGTTTCATTTAAGTCAATTGTCTTCAAAAATAAAGTTCGGAAATTTTATGAAGTTTTAACTCTTGCAACTAAGGAAACATCTTTCGCACAATACAATATGTAGTTGAACAGATGTTGAAAACACGAGTGAGAGTTTTCTTTTCTTAAATTTCCAATATTTGTGGATAACTATGTAAACTTTCCAATATTTGTGGATAACTATGTTCGCAGATGACGTTAAAGTTAGTAATATAAACAAACATGTTCTATTACAAGATGCTATCAACTCAATTTCAAACTGGGGCACCTATTGGGGATTAACTATTTCTAAAGACAAAAAATGGTAGTTCTTATCGGAAAATCCCATCCTGAAACGAACTTCTATCTAGAAGGAATCCGAATCGAATAAAGCAAAATAGTTCGAGACCTTGGTGTTTATTATGATAATTCTCTAAGCTTTTCGCCACACCTAGAGAACATATGTAGAAGCAACTTCTCGATGTGCGTTCAGACTAAGAACTTTCAAGTCCAAGAATCATTATCTATATAAAAAGCCTTTCGTTACATACGTCCGTCCTCAACTAGAATACTTTTCTACAATATGGTCACCTCATCAAAAATGTTTTAGAGAACTTTTAGAGAAAGTTCAACGTAGCTTCACTAAACAAGTTCGTCGAAGATCAAGATTGCCTAAAATGGGCTGTGAAGAGAGATTACAGTATCTTCAAAAGCAGACTCTCGAGGAACGAAGATTCGGTGCCGATCTAACCATGAACTTCAAAACAAAATATTAACTAGGAAAACACCGATTTTGCCCTCGAGTATTTTCTGCTTAAGCAGGCATAATTACGATACTAGATCTTACAAATACTCCATAACGAAGGCAAAGTTCAAGTCTGTTAAGTTTTCGAACATACATATTACCGGTTCGAGTAACAGAGAGATGGAACAATTTACCAGAACATTTGTTCTCGTCGAACAGTTTGAACATGTGTTCTCGTCGAACAGTTTGAACATGTGTTCTCGTCGAACAGTTTGAACATGTGTTCTCGTCGAACAGTTTGAACATGTGTTCTCGTCGAACAGTTTGAACATGTGTTCTCGTCGAACAGTTTGAACATGTGTTCTCGTCGAACAGTTTGAACATGTGTTCTCGTCGAACAGTTTGAACATGTGTTCTCGTCGAACAGTTTGAACATGTGTTCTCGTCGAACAGTTTGAACATGTGTTCTCGTCGAACAGTTTGAAAGCCTCTAGATACAAAATTCAGCCTTTTTGCTGTTCATAACCTATTGAATTCATAAATTATTTCAACTTTTCTCACTTTATAAATGTACCCAAAGCTTCAGATCAAGAATATTAATCATAAAATAATTACAAACTCTTGACCTAAACCAACCAACCAAGAGCGTTCGATTTAAATTCTCACTTTTCTTTTCTCACTTCAGAAAAATTGTCATACTCTCAGTGTAGCTGTAATTGTGCTATATATTCGTTTCTTTTTTTGTCATTGAAAATTCTGAATGCGATAAACTTTTATTAATATCGAGGGAATTAGCTTTTTCTTTTAAAATTCGCTTTCCAAATTTCAATTTACGTCAACTCTTTGAAGTATATGCTGGGATAACGCTGTAAAACTCTGGAATAGTGTAGAGTCGGTCGAATCGACCGGTATACCAATTTTTTTTAGCCCAAAAATAACCATTTGTCTCAAACCGGTTCAATCGGCAACTTTTCGGTCAAGAAAAGGGTACATATGTTGTGCAAAAAAAAGCAACAGGGATGAAAACATGAAGAAATGAAAGAGGTTGACAACAGATGTACATACTTATGTACATATGTATATATTTGCATCATACATTATTCTGAGAAAATATTCATATATCATTCCATTTTTTTAGAAATTAACTTGACTTAAGGAAGAGAGATGTCATCTTTGTACATATGAGATGTGATATACTTTGACTATTGTTCTCTGCCAAGGGGTTTGAGGATATAAATATTAAATGGAGGCTGTATCTACCCCTTAAATGGAGGCTGTATCTACCCCTTAAATGGAGGCTGTATCTACCCCTTCGAAAGCGAAAACCTTTTTTAACCTGCCCAAAATGCCTCCCAAAAGACGAGCCGAAAAAACTTCTTCCAACGATTGTGATCCTACTAGAGTTGCTGCTCTGACTTCAGCACTCGACAGCTGTATTTCTGCCGAATCAGAAGCAAAGAAGCCTTCCCTGCCTCCTCACGTCTTGCTACTCCTGAAGACGTGCGCTGTTGTCATCAAGAAACTATCAGATATACATTCCACTCAGTCCCCCACCGTCGACTTAATCCAGCACGAAATTGAAGAGGACAAAAGACTCCGATCTATTGTCATCGAAAAGGCTCCAGAACATCCGGATCCTACTGCTCTCCCTTCTTCACAAACAGCTCATGACAACGCTCTGGTTCTCTCGCTACTCGACGCAGCTGGCGTAGCTGTTCACGGACTGGCCCATTTTCGGATGGGTATCAATCACAACTCTAATGGGCGACCGGCCTCCAGACCGCTGAAGGTCATTCTTCCAGCGAAGTCACTTCAGCGGCAACTTCTCGCACGTGCCTCTTCACTTCGGAATGACAACCGCTTCAGAAACATTTTCATTCGGCCAAGTCTGACCAAAGAAATGCGAGAGAAGGAGTTCTTGCTTCGGCAAGAGAAAAGAAGACTAGTGTCCGAGGGGAAAGACGTCGTTGTCTACAATGGAGAAGTGATACCAAGAGCAGAAGCCGACGCTATTCGTCGTTCGAGGCTGCAAACTGTTAGACCTTCATCTTCTTTCCCGTCAAACTAAGATCATGTCCGGGTAAGAATTCTCTCAAGTTCTTCTATTTTAACATGCGCTCTATATGTAATAAACTAGCAGCCTTCCGAATTTTTCTAGAAGCTGAGCAGCCAGATATTGTAGCGTTGTCCGAAACTTGGCTCCATGGTAGGATTAAGGATTGTGAAATTGTTGGAGATCTCCCTTATGTTGTTGTGAGAACGGACCGTGACTCTAGAGGCGGTGGTGTTTGCATTGTTATTCGTGATGTATACTCTTTTACTAAGCCAGCAATAGATTTCTCTCGTACAGAAGTCATAGCCATCGATGTTCTTATTTCAGTTTGTTTTCTACGAATTGTTGTGTGTTACCGTCCACCCAGTTATAGTTCCGATCAGACAAGAGTTTTTTGTGATTTTCTATCCGACCTTTTCTCAACATCTAATCATCCCTTCTTCCTGGTGGGCGATTTCAATTCTGATTCCCTGAGTCCTCCTGTGAGTCTTTCCGATAATATAATTCATTCTCTGATTTCCTCCTTCAACCTCTCGTTTCTGTGCCGCCTCCCAACGCGCCAAAACCGATCACTTGACTGGTTCGTTACATCTCATCCTTCTCTTTTCTCCGAGTCCCGTATTATTCCGTCATTTCCGTCTTGTGATCATTTAGGATTCGATACCAATATACATATATGCTTGGACCGTATCGACGTTGAACATGTTCCAGACTATTCTCGAACTGATTTTTCTGCTTTGAATGATTACTTGTCCTCTATAGATTGGGAAGCTGCTTTCGATATGTTCTTTTGTGTAGATGACCTTTACTCTCGCTTCCTACTATTCCTCCACCACGCTTTGTCCTTGTATGTTCCAATGAAGGCCCCTCGCTCGTCTTTCTCTGCCTATCCACCCCATATTCGTAGCTTGATCTCTTATCGAGATGCACTATTTCGCAATATTCGTTACCCACTTGTTCGAAAACTGTATGAAAAAGCTAGTTGTGATCTACTTAAACAAATCAACAAGTGGAATAAGCACTGCCTCAAGAAAAGGCTCACATCCTCTCGTAATTTGTACCGGCATATCTCTTCTCTCACACGTCCCAAACCCAATCCTCCTCGTTTTCTCATTGATCGAAATGGTTCTGTTTTGACTGACTCTCAAAGTAAATGTGACTTACTAGCAGCTGAGTTTGCCTCTTCCTTTACCCATGATGACGGTTTGTTACCCCGCCCCGCTGGAAATCCCATTCTTCCACAAGCTAATCTAAGTATCTTTCTTCCGTATACTGTTTCACGTGCTTTGTCTAAATTGAAATACACGGGTAGTACCGGTGCCGATGGAATTCCTCAGCTTGTGTTCAAAATGTGTCATTCTTCGCTTTCGGTTCCTCTATCCCACATATACAACTTCTGTCTTATCACATCTTCGACTCCTGCTATTTGGAAGCATTCTTTTGTGACCGCAATTCCTAAACAAGGCAAAGAACCCTCGTCTCCTTCTTCCTATAGGCCCATATCGATATTGTCCCCTGCATCGAAGACAATAGAGCGCCTACTTCGTAAGACTATTATAGAGCATCTAGAAAGATTCGATGTGTTGTCTAATTATCAGCACGGTTTTCGAGAGAAGGCTTCTGTTGACACCAATTTATTGATGTGGACTTTCCACCGATGTCATATATCTCGATTTTTCTCGAGCTTTCGATACAATTAGTATTCCTAAGCTTCTCTACAAGTGTAGACATTATGGTATACCATCTCAATTGTTATTGTTTCTGGAATCCTTCTTGACAGATCACACTTTTTCAGTTCGCATTGGTAGGACTCGTTCTCCTCAATTTAATGTGACATCAGGGGTTCCCCAGGGTTCTGTTCTTGGACCCCTGCTATTCATCTTATACATAACTGATTTGAACCATGTACTAGCTCAATTCCCTAATGTGCATTTCCAAGCATTTGCCGATGATATTAAAGTGTATGTGTCTTATAACAAAGATACCTTTTTAGAGCGAAGTCAAGAACTACAACTTGCACTCGATGCTATAACTGTTTGGTGTGAATGTAATCAACTCTCCTTGTCTCCCAGTAAAACTCTTCATCTGCATATAGGGTACCAATCTCTCATCGCCTCCTATTCAATCTGCCATGTTCTGTTATCACGTGTCAACCAAGTTCGCGACCTGGGAGTACAAGTTGTCTCATCATTGCGCAGAGGCCCAGCTGTTGAAGATCGAGTGAGCAAAGCAACGGCAGCCATGTATTCACTCCTCCGTGCTGTTCCCATCAACGACCCAGTTATTTTACTCAAATGCTTTTCCACATATATACTTCCTCATCTAGAATTTGCATCTTGCTTCTGGAATCCATATTATAAAAAAGACTGCAAAATTATCGAGAAAGTACTTGAAGCTTTTACTCGTATTGTATACTACCGATGCTTTCCTAATCCTGATTATCCACGTTCACTTCCTTCTTATTCTTGTCGATTGGCTAACCTAGGTCTTTCTTCCTTGATAGACAGGCGGAAAGTCGCGGATCTTATGATGGGTTGGAAAATTTACAACAATAGTTCCATTGTCGCGAAGGAAAAGTTCTTCAAATGGGTTCCGATTACACGGACAAATGTTAACGGTTTGTATGTCGAAGCAACACAGAATACGGCCCGTTTCCATTGTTTCTCATTAAGGGTAGCACGTATGTTCACTAGATTATCGAGAGATGTGTTGAATGTTCCGAGTGAACACGTTTTTAAAAAAGCTGTCATCAATATCATTGATACACTTTAGTCTTTCCGTTTCGAATCAGCAGACATGTGGATGTAATTATTAGACACTATGACGCGCTCTGTAACAAATTGTTACAAGAATTGTCTTAGATTTCTTTTCTCTTTTTTTTCTTTGCTTCTTAAAGACACCATTGTTATCTGTGGTTTTTGAATGTTTGTTTTTGCACTGACAAGTGTAGATAAAATATATATAACCTCAAAAAATTTTTTCCATTTGCATCGTGAATCACAGTAACTGTGTATTTCAGCAGCTTGCTGAAATTATTTTGTTTCTAACTTACAGGTTTTTGATAAGGTATGAGGTTTCTCTTTTTTGATAAGGTACGAGGTTTCTCTTTTTTGATAAGGTATGAGGTTTCTCTTTTTTGATAAGGTATGAGGTTTCTCTTTTTTGATAAGGTATGAGGTTTCTCTTTTTTGATAAGGTATGAGGTTTCTCTTTTTTGATAAGATATGAGGTTTCTCTTTTTTGATAAGGTATGAGGTTTCTCTTTTTTGATAAGGTATGAGGTTTCTCTTTTTTGATAAGGTATGAGGTTTCTCTTTTTTGATAAGGTATGAGGTTTCTCTTTTTTGATAAGGTATGAGGTTTCTCTTTTTTGATAAGGTATGAGGTTTCTCTTTTTTGATAAGGTATGAGGTTTCTCTTTTTTGATAAGGTATGAGGTTTCTCTTTTTTGATAAGGTATGAGGTTTCTCTTTTTTGATAAGGTATGAGGTTTCTCTTTTTTGATAAGGTATGAGGTTTCTCTTTTTTGATAAGGTATGAGGTTTCTCTTTTTTGATAAGGTATGAGGTTTCTCTTTTTTGATAAGGTATGAGGTTTCTCTTTTTTGATAAGGTATGAGGTTTCTCTTTTTTGATAAGGTATGAGGTTTCTCTTTTTTGATAAGGTATGAGGTTTCTCTTTTTTGATAAGGTATGAGGTTTCTCTTTTTTGATAAGGTATGAGGTTTCTCTTTTTTGATAAGGTATGAGGTTTCTCTTTTTTGATAAGGTATGAGGTTTCTCTTTTTTGATAAGGTATGAGGTTTCTCTTTTTTGATAAGGTATGAGGTTTCTCTTTTTTGATAAGGTATGAGGTTTCTCTTTTTTGATAAGGTATGAGGTTTCTCTTTTTTGATAAGGTATGAGGTTTCTCTTTTTTGATAAGGTATGAGGTTTCTCTTTTTTGATAAGGTATGAGGTTTCTCTTTTTTGATAAGGTATGAGGTTTTCTCTTTTTTGATAAGGTATGAGGTTTCTCTTTTTTGATAAGGTATGAGGTTTCTTCAAGTTTTCAGTTTAAATTAGGAAGGCTCTGGTTAAAAGAACTTTTGATTAAGCTAGGGGTAAGGGTAAGTCCTAAGGGTAAGCAAATATTTAATAAATTAAAACATTCGAAGTTTTCCGTAAAGTAGAGCACTGTTATCCGTAGTTCCCATCTCTTAGGATAAGCCATCCCATGTTATATATACGAGAGATAAAATTGCTCATCTAAGCTAGCATAAAATGCATCGTCAGCTTGAGTACTTAGCGGTTCCGATGCGAAGATTTGCTGGCTTCAGTCTTTATAACCCAAGACGAAAGAATGTTACACATACTAGAAGCGTTCAGGGAAAGGTCTTCAGGCTAAACTATTAAATTTGCCTCATTACTTTACAATTACCTACTTACGTACCAACCTACAAATTAATTCCATCTACTTTTTAATTACCTACCAACTTTTTAGTTACCTACCTACTTTCTAAGATTCGCAGAAGAAATCTACAACAAAGGATGAGAAACAATCAACTTTGACTTTGACTTTTCCCTGAAGAGCCTTGGTAGTTTGCCTGGCGCTCCAAGCTGTTTATTCTCGAGAAGCTTTACCAAAGAGAGAGTCTAGAAAAGAAAAACGAGGAAATCAATAATAAAGAATAGTTAATAGCAGTTGAGATTAAAAGAAAGGAAGCAAATGACTATTCATCATGTAAAACACAAAAATGGATATTTATGGCATTGCATGATGCATCAATTGTTTTGAACAGATATTAAAGGTAAATTAATTTATTTGAAAAATATACCATATTGGTAAGAAATGAGTTTTTTCATATCTTGTTCAGTTATTGGATCTTAGACTAGAAAATGATTTTAAGCGCGTGGTTTTTTGTGTTGCCAATCTTGAGAACGAGAGAGCTATAAGATTGCTAACGATGAACATCAAAGTGTTCCATTGTCTCGACAAATGCTGATACTTTTTTCTTTTTCGCAATTTTTGCAACGAAATTCCTTTTTCTTCGATTTTTCTTCGAGCATATACTTTAAAAACTCGATAGATTATTTTCGAATTAAAAGTGTATACATATTTGCTCAATATTTCTGCGAACAAGGCGTTTCGTGTTTATTGTAATTCTCGATTCAATTTTGAAACAGGGACTTTCTTTTTTCACAAGTTTTTCATTCAATGTTCTACAGTTTTATATCGATCTTAACACTTTTAAAGTATGATCAAATCCGGTTTCAAGGCGTTTTTGTGCATATTTGAAGTTTTGTCTTCAACTTGCTAAACTTTCCTTGTCTCAAATCATCTGAAAAGAATGAAACCAGTTTCCAGCAGGAATCAGTAACCTTGAGCCCGTATTTTCTTGAAAGAGCCGCAAGTTGGTATGAGCCTCATTCATTCCGAAACCTGTACGATCATGAAACCTAGTAAAATTCCCAAAACTAGATGGTGAGAAAACATCAAGAATTATGACGGAAGATGAATATGGCAACGATCGGGCTAAAGGTTCACGACACGGAAAACTGGTTGAAAACGCGCAGTGTGGTTTGAACATTAATCATTGTTCTGCTTCGAAATAATTTCTGCTCCGAAATAAAAAAGAAGGTGAAAGTTTTTTTAAATTTTACAAGCAATTTTGTCGAAAATTTACAGATACATAAATATTTCCACATAAAATAAGCAAAACACGCGAATGATCGAAAACTCGATTCAGAAGGTTCTAAGGATGAACAAAATTTTTTAAAGGGTATGAATACATATGAAATCAAAGAACTTTCTCAAAGAATATCGAAACCAAAGTCTCATTAAATCATCCTGAAAAAACCATTAGCCTCTTGGAAGAATTGCGGCGTGTTGACGAGAAGAGAAAGATAGAGAGTTGGAACATGCCATTGAATGGTTCTGAAACTCACCTTGGAATGCAACATGGAAGAAAAGCCAATTTCCCCCTCTTCCTGGTGATTTCGTTTTCTTATTTCATGGCGCACTCGCTCGGACATTTTTTAGCAGTTGTTCTCTGCAAAGAGACAAAAAATGAGCAAAGTGAGTAGAAGTGAAAGAACGGAAGAGGGGGGGGGGTGAAAGAACGGAAGAGGGGGGGGGGGTGAAAGAACGGAAGAGCTGTTCTTTAGACTTTTTTCCCGAAAAAATTTGTTTTGAATAGCAACTTGTTGTTCATATTGTATTACTCTGTTGAGTGACGAAACCTTTATCCTTTATTTCGAGAAAAAAGGGTGGTTTTCCATGATCGAAAAAGGTTTCGATCTTGAAAAAGCCGTAACCATCCATGTATGTGCGATGTAATAGAAATTGTTTCTCTCGGTCTGCTCAAAACCCTCAGTAATAATGTAAAAAGGAACATAAGGCCGTTAAATTGGAAACAAGAGTGATAATAGAGAATAAAAAACACAGTTAGATTTTAAGACGGAGACTGAAAGAAAGAAAAAGAGGGTTTTGAGGAAGTTTCAAAGGCAGATAAATGGAAAAAAATATTTTCAGAAGAATTTGGATCGAGATAAAACTCATTCAAAATCATTCTATTTCAAAACTAGTATTTCATAACTAGTATTTCAAAACTAGTATTTCAAAACTAGTATTTCATAACTAGTATTTCAAAACTAGTATTTCATAACTAGAGCTAAAAGCATTGAATTTAAAAGCTTAAAATCACACGATCTCTTGTATTTTTTGAAACCCTAGGATAGATGTGACAATTTTCTTCATAGATCGGCTAGCCCCCCCAATTTTTTTAGAAGGTAAACATATATGTACATATATATCGACTTTCTTTGTATCTATGGCTCTTTCGACCTATGGCTGGTTCCAAGAAGATCTTTAGTACGATTTAAAGTGTTATCCCACTAAAGTTTTTAGTTTTCGCGTTTTTTGCGTTCAAAGAAACTTTAGTTTTTCGGACTTGGGTTTTCCTGACTGATCTTTTGTAAAAACTTGTTTTAGTAAGATATGAATCGAGAAATTTGTGACTTTTGGATCGGAAGAGGTTTCTACCGAATGTTTCGACATATGTAGATAGAACACGGTTGACGTTTTATATGGCTTTAGGAAAAGATAATATAAACTTAGCATCAGAGTTAGATAATAAAGTTAAAATTAAAATCAGAGTTAA